>JANRGW010031006.1:0-10792 GCA_024733675.1 Psilopsiagon aymara | reverse complement strand
GGGACGTAGGGGAGGGCAGGACAGGCAGGGGAGGGCAGGAGGAGGCAGAGAGCTCCCGAAAAACTGGACTGGAGCCGCTCCCGCAGCCGTGCCGCGAAGTTGTGGAGAGGGGCTGGGGTTGCGGGGCGGCTCCTTCCTCCTTCCTGCAGAAATAATAAATATTTCAAATAGTAATAAATTTTAAAAATCTTTTTTTATAAAAACCATCTTTTTCTCTTTTTTCCATTTTCCGCTTTTTTTTTTTTTTTCTTTTTCGCTTTTTAAATCTAATAAAATAACCCCACAGCCGCAGCGGCCGCTTATAACCTCTCGGCTCGGGAGCTGCCGGCCGGGACACACAGACACCCGCAGACACGACACTGCACCCCCCGCGCAACTCCGCTCTCCTCCGCCTAACGCCAAGCCCCCCCCCAAAGGCAGGACCTTCTCCCCGGGGCAAAATCCCTCTCTTCCCCCGGGTCCGATCCTGGGCATAATGAATAGAATTGATTTAACCCCCCCAAATAACCCCCGTTTTGGGGAGTTTTGTCGGCGGCGCGGGGGTTCCGCTGGGCGCGCAGCCCTGCGCGGGCCCGTCCCGAGTTCGCTCCGCAGTTTGGCGCTGCTCGGGGTTCCGCCAGCCCGCCCAAAGCGGGGGGAAAGTCGATTTTCCACTTGGCTGGATTGAAATACCCCGCGCGGATCCTTCCCCTCCCGTGGAGAGGGGAGCGCTGCTGCGCGGCCCGCGGGCTTTGCGCGGACTTTGCGCGGCCTTTCCGCGGACCCGCTCCCGCAGGAGGATGCGGGGAAAGAGCTGGAAGGGGTGAGGAGAGACAAAATACATTAAACCCGCAGAAATCAAAGCCTGAAACAGGAGCGAGCGCCTCGGCAAAACGCGTTTATTTTAATAGCCCGAAATGGAGGAAAAATAGAAATCTAAATTTTAAATCTATTTCTATATAAAAAACTGGAAATAAAGAAGCGCGGTTGGGTCAAAAGGCTTCTGGAGAGGGCAGAGCGGAGCGGAGCTCACCCGCGGAAGGATGGGGGATAAGGAAGGAGAAGGGGAAAGGGAAAGGAAAGAAAGGGAAGGGAAGTGGAATGTGGGGAGCGCACTCGGCTGGGACGCGGGAGCTGCGCTCGGCTCAGGACCGTTGGTGTGATTCAATTCAAATCAATGTAATATAATTTAACCCCAGTCCATTCCCGGTCTGTTTCCTCTCCCGCCGCCCGCGGAGCGCTGCGCGGGGCCCGCGGGTCGTTCCGTGCCGATCCCGCTGCATTTCAGCATCTCCTGCGGGAGGGATAATAAAAGAGGAGGCCGGGGACCGGCTGCTCAGTGTCTCCTCAGGAACCCTATTTTTGAGGAGGCCGCTTTGGATCGAGGGATAAATCACCCTATTGGGAAAATTCGAAACCTTTACGCTGGTTTGTCATTTTGCCCTATTCGTTCCGGGGGATTTCAGCCCCGGCTCCATGTCCAGGCGAGCTCCACGGATGCTCTGAAGGGAGCTCCACTGAAAACCGTCCGAGAAACCCAAATTTATCTCTGCGTTTCTTTCCCCCCAGGCCTCCAGGATCATTCAGGCAGGATCTTTATCCCCGGTGGGAATAAAACACGGGCCACCAAGTGGGTGCCTTGCTTCGGCCCTGGGATTATTAAGAGGAAAACTTTAGCTCCAGCATCCCTGGGAGGAGGTGATCCGAGAGCTGCCTCCTTCCCGCTGGATTTCTGGCCAGAAGGAGCTCTGGGTGGAGGAGAAAGGCATTTTTCTTCATAACGAAAGAGCGGCTGAGCTTGCTGGAGCAGCGGACAGACACAGCCGGCAGCGACAGTGGGCAGGCAGCACTGGGCCCAGGGGTGCTGCACCGGGATCAGGGGGTGCTGATGGGGGAAAAAGAGAGGTCTGCTGCCTGCTAACATACAGCAGCGAGGGTTTTCTCAGGAGAAAACGAAAGAGGGATGAAGGAGAGGGAGAGGGGGACAGGACAGGCACCAAAAACTGGCTTTGGGGATGGGCGTAGAGGGTCAGTATGGGGATGTGTGGGGATGGGCAGATGGACTGTGGTTCAGCCCCATCCTTCAGCATCCTGGTTGGGCTCAAATCAGCTCCTGAGCTCAAATCAATGTCTGAGCTCAAATCGCTGCCTGGACTCAGACACCTGCCTGGACTGAAATCAATGCCTGGGCTCAAATCAGTGCCTGGGCTCAAATCCCTGCCTAGACTCAAATCACTGCCTGGACTCAGATCCCTTCCTGCACTGTTCTCCCCTGCAGCAGGAGCAGGCAGGCTCTGCTGGGGCCGGATCCTGCACACCACTGGCAGGTGCTGTCCATCCTCCCTCTCATTAATCTGTAACACATCAACTTCCAGCATCAAAGGGCAGAATGTGGAAAATCAGGCCCTGGGCCTCGGAGCGTGGCCACGGGCGCAGCTTGCCGGGATGTTAAAAGTTGACCAGACTTCAAAGTGCTGGATCATTTCCTCCCAACCTCTCCCACCTGCTCTTCCCATGGGCACTGCTCCTTCCCCTGCTTGGATTTCTTCTCATCAGCCTTCAAGTGTGGTCCTGAAGTGAAGAAGGGAGGAATGGAGCTATATTTTGGGTTAGGGATCTAAGGTCGGGAGCCTGCCTGTCCTGGGCTGCTCCCCCTTTCCTGCTTCACTGGCTTTTGGTCTTTATTATTTCATAGGGTTCAGGGGTATTCTGGGTTGGGATAAGCTCTCCCTGTACATCCTGCGGGCTTCAGCACATTATTCATCCCACCTTCCTCAGCCACCCTTTCTTAAGGTGGTTTTGTCAATTGATCCATTGATAGTGGATGGATGGATGGATAGATAGGTGGGTGGATGGATGGGAACAGTGGGGATGCTGGTAGATATATACATTGACATAAATGGATGGGAGAGATCTATAGTCTATGGACACTGAGAAAGGATCCCACCACTGAGCCAGGGAATGGGAAGCCACGCAGACCACACAGCTACAGGCTGGAAGAGGTCAGTCCAGCAAGGAAAGATGCTACTGGTCCTCACCCACGTACTCGATGGTCGCACTGGCTTTTCCATGGGGCCCTGCACAGACATGGGCTCTGGTGTGGCTGGTCCAGGTGTGCTCCCAGCATACTCAGAGGTGGCAGATCCTGCAGGCCATTCCATGTGGATGCAGCTGTGGTTCCAGTGGTTGCAGCCGTGTGTCATTGGCTGACAGTGATGTCCAGAGGCTGGACACTGAGGGACCATTCCCCAGACCTTATTCCTGACCATTGGGACACAATGTCCCCCACTTGCCTACAGGTGAGTGGGGCAATAAGCTGCTTCACCCACACCAGGGCCCATGGAGGGCAGCATCACTGAAACACGGGGGGTTTGGGCAGCATCTGCATCTCCTGCTTGTGACACAACTGATGCCACAGGGACCAGCAGGACGTACATGGCTCGATGGGTCCCATGGCCAGCAGCTCTGTGCCATAGCACTGTGATTCCTGGGAATGCTTTCGAGGGTTTACACCACTGGGAGCACTCTGTAGAGCTCAGTGGTGGTGTTTGGGTTGAGCCGGCTTTCCCCACCGCATTTAGGGGCGAAGATTGGTCTCCCAGCTAATGTCCCACCATGTACTTCCCCCCAGTGCTATCAGATGTCACCTTAGGAATGCTTTTCCATGCAGCAAAACCATCTTTCTAGGAGAGCTCGGGGTATTTCAACACAGGAAATCACACTTCCAGCCCCAGGAAGGGTTTGGGCACTCCCTTGGATGGCATCAGAGCATGACCCCACACCAGACACCCCCCAGCTCACACTGGCTTTGCTCCAGCAGAGAGGAAATCAAGATCCCCTGCAAGATTATGGTGTTTAGGGGCAAAGGAACTATGGGGAGAGGTGCCATCCCCACTCGGATGCTGTAAGAGTCCCCCCTAAACCCTGTGGGGACCACCCAGCATTATATTAGGGGAGATCAGCAGACTTGGCTCCCCCTCACCCCCACAAAATACCATTAAATGGCATCGAGACAGTGTATGAGCCACTTACATATGTTGCTTATAGACGCCAAACTTATTAACACAATAAAACTGCTGCTAAGAAGCTTTCCTGCCTCTTTTCCTGCGTGGAGAGCATCAGTGTTGGAAGCACCTAAACAGCCTCGTATGGAAACATCCGGGGTTGCTTTTCATATGGCACCCAGGAAAATAAATACATGACTCAGCCAGGATCCCCCTTCCAGTGCTCCCAGGAGGGCAGGGAGATGGGAATACCCTGGAGAGGGGGGGGTTAAAGCCACTCTGGGGGGGAAGCATCTCATCCCACACAATGCCTGGCTCGGAGGTGATGTGTCTTGGGGTGATGCTGGGGCTTGGGGGGTGCTGCTGGTCTCCTCCAATGCACAACATTCCGAATGGATGAATCCTCCTTCTGCTTCCCTTTGGAAGTGGTCGGTTGGGGACCCTGCCTGAGTCATGTATTTGTTTTCCTGGCTGCCATATGAAAGGCAACCCCGGGTGTTTCCATACGAAGCAGCTTAGGTGCTTCCAACACTGACATCCTCCCGGAGAAAAATAGGCAGGAAAGCTTCTTAGCAGCAGTTTTATTGTGTTAATAAGTTTGGCGTCTATAAGCAACATATGTAAATGACTGATATACTGTCTTGATGCCATTTAACATTATGTTGCGGAGGTGAGCGGGAGCCAAGTCTGCAGCATCAAGACTAATACGGGAGGAGCTGCCAATTCTGGTGGGATCTTTCCTTCTTTTATCCCCCCCCCCCCTTTGTAATCCCATTTAAACAACTCAACAATCTCCCCGCGCCAAAAAAATGACTCGGACCCTTCCATCTCCATTGCTGTTTCTTGGGAAATGGGTAAATATTGTGTTCATTCAGCTCGTTCAGCTCAAGACCTCAGTGCTGGGATGGAAAATCCCAGCTTGCTCGGTACCCCTGTCCCTATTGCTGTGGATAAGGAGAGGGGATAGGGAAGAGGGAAGGCGACAAGGAGCAGAGCCGCTGCCAAATGCAGCCCCGGCTGTCGGTAGAGGAGGTGCCAATGTCTCCACGGTTCCCCCTTCCCAAATGAGGGGAAAAAAGCCCAGAAAACAAGGGGAAAAAAAAGAATTCCATCTAAAATCCGTGAGTTTCTCCCTCTTGCAAGTAATTTTCAGTTAATTTATGTTGAATCAATGGTTCCTTGCAGTCATATGGATGGCACGCTCCCAGCCATTATTAGTGTAAACAGATTTGTGAGCAGTATATTTAGCTGTTCCATATTGCTTTTAGGAAATGTGCACATTTCAATGGCGTATACTTAGAGAGGGCCATACCCTGCCACCGCTCTGCAGGTGGGGATGTGCTGTACGGAGGCTTCTGGCCTCCTCTTCCTCCCCCGAGAGGAAGCCTTGAGCTGGCACAAGGGCCTTCAGCTGCCCTTTGAGGCAGAGGGGGCTCTCGGCTCCTGCATGCATTTCATCTGCTAAAAAAACCCTGGATAAAGGGGGGTTGCTGGTGGGGATGGGTGGCTGAGGCTATGAGGTTGGGGATGGAGGTGTTTGCAGCAGGAGAGGTCCCTTGGCATGGGTGCCCAGCATCCTTTGGTGCTTCAAGGCACCCACCTATTCCCTGGAGTTCTATGCAGCCTCATCAGCCTACAAGTGAGATGAGCTGAGCCAGGGCTCAAGTATCATTGGGGTGAACCCCCATGGGATTGGCCTCTTGTGCTGTCTGGGGCGGGCACCTGTCCAGGGACCCCACTGGGATGCAGGTGTCACATCCACCCATGGACCATGCAAGGATGCAGGTGTCACATCCAGCCATGGACCATGCTGGGATGCAGGTGCACATCCACCCATGAACCATGCTGGGATGCAGGTGGCACATCCACCCAGGGACCATGCAGGGATGCAGGTGTCACATCCACCCAGGGACCACACAGGGATGCAGGTGTCACATCCACCCATGGACCATGCAAGGATGCAGGTGGCACATCCACCCATGGGCCACACGGGGATGCAGGTGGCACATCCACCCATGGGCCACACGGGGATGCAGGTGTCACATCCACCCATGGGCCACACGGGGATGCAGGTGTCACATCCACCCAGCGACCATGCTGGGATGCAGGTGGCACATCCACCCAGGGGCCATGCTGGGATGCAGATAACACATCCACCCAGGGACCACACAAGGATGCAGGTGTCACATCCACCCATGGACCATGCAAGGATGCAGGTGGCACATCCACCCATGGACCATGCCGGGATGCAGGTGGCACATCCACCCATGGGCCACACGGGGATGCAGGTGGCACATCCACCCATGGGCCACACAGGGATGCAGGAGTCACATCCACCCACGGATCATGTAGGGATGCAGGTGTCACATCCACCCAGGGACCATGCTGGGATGCAGATAACACATCCACCCAGGGACCATGCTGGGATGCAGGTGGCACATCCAACAGCAATGCCATGGTTACATGACACACCTCTGCCATGCTGGGATGGATCTGGACCGTTCCTGCCCAGCCCAAGCAGCTGATTTAAGGGAAGTTGTGCTTCAGGGAAGTGCTAATCCTGAGAGTTCTGGGGCCGGGATGTAAAAGAGGCTAAAAAAGAACTCCCCACATTTCAACAGAAGGGGTGCAAAAGCCCAACCTAACCATGAAGGAGCCCTCCAAATCCTGCGGGATGGATTCTGACACTCAGCATCCTTCTGCTCATCCTATTCTCTATGCCATTGAGGAGGCTGCCCAGCAGCGAGCAGGATGAGTCCCTTCCCCATCTCCCCACCGGCTTCACACCACACACACACCTCACCCACCCCCAAAATAACCCTGAAACACCAGATCCAGAACCCGCGGATGGTTCACACGTGCCGGGATGGCAGGAAACGTGGGTGCAGCCCCTCTGCCAAAGGAACTGGGGCAGGAATGAGCCCTGGGGGGCTTTTGCTATTTTGATTTCCCTGCCGTATTGCCTGCGTGCCTGAAATAGCTGCCGGGAGCGGGCTGGCACGGGCGGCGCGGAGCATCGCCAGCATCCAGCGGGAAAGGATTTGGGCAACGTCTCACCATGGCTACCCGGGATAGGGAGAAGTATGTGGGCTCCAGGGGGGAGGGTGCCGGCCCCTTTCATGCAGGAGAAAGCCACGACATCAGGGCTCTGTTGTTGGATGTCACCGTCTCCCTCCCGCCAGCGTGAAAAATCAATTAGGAAGAATTAGCGACGTGTCAATGGGGGAGAAGGATGGGCCCCATCCTGCACGGAGCGACAGGGGTTTGCTCGGGGGAGGTAGCAGTGTCACCGCTCCCTTGGCCGTCCCCATGATGCCCAGCACCCAAATCCAATCCCAGGGGGCTGATTTCCACACATTTGTGCTTCATTCCACCCCATCGCTTCCTGCCTCAGTTTCCCCATCCCTGCGATGCTGCTTGGCTGGACCACAGCCCCCAGGCCCTGCGGCATCACTGGATGGAGACCCCATTGGAACCCATCCCTGTGGCTCCGAGACTGGAAGCAGCTCATTGAGAGCAGAACTAGCCCCGTGTTGCTGCTTTTCCCACCTCTTTCTGCTTGTGTGTATATACATAAATAAGAAGGGGAGGGGGGGGAAAAATCCCAAACTCTGATTAAAATCCCCTTTTTTTATTCACCTGCCCATCTTTCCTGTCTCCGTCCCCCATTCTATCCAAACTCATAATTAATCGCTCAAGGCAAAAGTAATGAATGTTAATTGGCCATCTGTACAAAGACTAATTAAAATCTACCATGCTGGGGATTAAAACATACCTATAGCAACTGCCTGAATTGAGAATGAGACAGAGGAGAGATTGAGAAAACAGCTGAAAGGCTTGTGCAAAACGCAATCGCGCTTAGGTGTGAGATGAGCTGCAGCTCGGAGATCTGAGATGCTTTATTATTGAATTAAGGAAAGAAAAGGGGGAAAAAAGGAGGAGAAGAAGAAGAGGGGAGGAGGGGAAAACTTGTGATGGGAGATGGTTTAATGGGAAGAAAGGCTGCCGGAGATTTCAAAGGGGAGTGACCCCCAACATTTCAGGTTTGGTTTAGATGAGGAGAACACCGCCCGCTCCCCTCCCCACTGGAGGAGATGTTTTGTGGTGTTTTCAGCTTTTTAGGGGGGTTGGATGTTTGTTCTCTACCAGGAACTGGGAAATTGCTGGTTGGAAGAGGGGAAGGAAGCATCGAAAACTAGATGGAGCAAGCTGCCCTTGGCAGTGGGGTGGAACTGGAGGAGCTTTAAGGTCCCTTCCAACACAAACCATTCCGTGATGATCACTGACGATGAAGAGCTGGGGATGGAGCTCTTGGCACTGGGCAATGGGTGTCACTGCCTGGTTGAGTATCCAGTGGGATCTGCATCCTGCTCTGCCCCGAAGCTGCCCTGCTCCCCTCTTTGTCCTAAATCCAAGGCTTTTCAGGCCAGCCGCCTCTTTGTTGTGGGGAGGGTTTAGGAATAGCACAACATGAATAAGCCAGTGCTAATTATTCCCGGGGCTGCTCCTCCTCCTCCTCCTCACTGCATCCCCAGTGAGTCCCCGGCCCCCATCGAACACCCCCTGACCCTCCCTGTGCTGCGCATGAGGAGCCAATGTGGATCCTGGATCCATCCCACCCGGCTGAGGTGGCCCCTCCAGTCTGGGGATGGAGGGCACCCTGAGGGATGCTGGCTGGAGGGTGCTGAGGAGGCTGGACCCTGTCTCCAAACAGCCCCCCCCCCCCGGCTCAGGGCAGCTCTGGCACATTTGAAAGTGCAAAATTCCCTCTATTTTTAATTAAAAATCAAAGGAAAAAGGGTTTTTTCCTCCAGCCCAAGATGGGGGTGTGCGTGCGTGTGCGTGCTCCACCAGGCATCACCAACCTGCAGCTCCACCACTTTGTGTCCCCAAGAAGAAGCTCCAGCCCAGGACTGTTCCAAACTATAGAATCACAGAATGGTTTGGGGTTGGAAGGAACCTTAAAGCTCCTCCAGCTCCAACCCCTGCCATTGCAGGGACACCTTCCATAGAGCAGAGTGCTCCAAACCCTGTCCAACCTGGCCTTGAATGCTTCCAGGGGTAAACTCTCCCATGCACCAGCTCTGACACCTCCAACCAACCTAGTTTATCACCGCAGATCCCCTGTGCTCCATTCCAGGAGCAGCCGACCGCATCCCTGCATCTTTGTGATGCTGGGGAGCCCCACAGCCTCTGAGCATCCTTCCCGGGGGGGCTCTGGGGTTCAAGGCAGGGAGGCAGAGAGGAGCAGGAGCACCCCCCCCTCCCGTGAGCGTGCTGATGCTTTGCAGCCTTGCTGGGAGCACCCGGCTCTGCTCTTGTTTTCCCAGATTCCGCTGTGTTTACTCCCAACACGGGTGACCGCTGTGGCCCTATTATGGGAGCGGCTGACAGCTCGGCTGACAAGTGTGCTCGCAGCAGGAATGTGAATGCGGATCCCGGCCTCGCCGCGGTGCCTCGGCGGCAGCTTCGCCAGCACTGTGACATCCCTATGGAAGGAGATGCTCCGGGTTTACCATGGGATGCGGTGGGACGAGTGATGGGCGCAGCATGGCTTGATCACCTTTTCCCAGTCTAAACCAGCAAGAGCCTCCCAGCATCCTAATGGGAAGGACAGGGATCCACTGGGATTATTCAGTGCTTGGGAAGGGCTGAGCACTCAGTACAGCAGGGTTTCAAGGCTGGATGGAGGATGATGCGCTGCATCCATGGCCCAGGATGGGCTGTGGAAGAGGAAGATGGATGCAGCAATCTGAATGGATGAAGGAAAAGGGACAGGGAACACCCTGGGACCTAAATCCAAGGGAGGCACTGAAGCAGCTCAGCCACAGCCTGCCTCCAGCTCAGCACTTGATATGTGGGGAAGGTTGTTGGAAACGCACCCGGCTGCATCCCATCTGGGCCAGCAGTGAATGTGGCAAAGCCTGGCGTTGGGCTGCTGCACAGAAAGGCAGGGAAACCCTCCTTTCCCATTGGAGTGGAGGTGGCTGTTGCTCTGCAGGGTCCACTTCAGTCACCGGTGAATTCAGTGGGTTCAGCATTGGAAGCAATGTTAAAGCTGGGGATTCAGCCCATCCCAATGATTCCAGCTCTGCCCTTGCTCGATAAAGATGGTTTAATTAATCCCAGATCATTTCTGAAATGTCCCCCCATTAACCTCCATAGCAGCCTAAATAATAACTCATTAAAGGCATTTGGAGCTCACAGGAACAGGACAGTTTACCAGCAAACCCTCTGCTCTTTGCCTCTAAACTGGGTTAATCTGTCATCCCTCCTTGCAGGACCAACGGGTCCCTCATTACTCATTAAATAACTGTTCCAGACCAGCCTGGAGCTGTTCCTTCTCCTTTCATAATCCTAAAGCCACCAAAACCAAGAGGCAATGAAGTGAGGAGATGAATAAGAGTAGGTAGCGGGCTAAGAGCGAGGAATGCAGAGCTGCAGGCAGGAGGATGCTCGAGCAAGGGTTCAGTGTTGGGGAGAAGAACCGTGCCAGCTCAGCAGAAAGATGTTTGCTGCTCTAACCCACTCAGGCTCCATGGACATCCACCTAATCCCAGCCATGGTCCTGAGAAGCCGCTGCCAAGCTCCTGACTTGGCACATAGAGGAGCAGGAGGCTTTGATTTGAGGTGGCTGATGGTGTACCTGAGAGAGATGGACCCGGGTCAGGTACATCTGCAGCCCCAGGCACAGCTACAGGTTGGGCAGAGAAGTGATTCAGAAGCGATTCGCCTGAAGGGGAGACCTCAGAGCAGCTCCAGTGCCTGAAGGGGCTGCAGGAAACCTGGAGAGGGGCTTTGGACATGGG
>JANRGW010031005.1:439-14940 GCA_024733675.1 Psilopsiagon aymara | reverse complement strand
CATTATTGGCTGTGCACTACAAGGCTAATCCCGCCTTAACTCCCCTTGTTATGCTCATTCCGTACCCTTTTCTCATATATTCCTCAGATAGCCGTATTGTGTCCGTTAACTACTGTTTACAGCAGGCCTTGAAGCACTGAGGCTCCTGCCGTATCGGCTTCCTGGCCATATCAGCATTTGAAAGACTAAGCTCTGTACTTTCCTTGCTCCTGCTCGGCCAGCTGAATCAGTCTGTGTGACCTTTCTCTGTTAACCATTTCTCTACAACTCTGCAATCCTTCTACTATGTTTTACATAACCTGTTATTGTAATCAATACACTGAGTAGGCTTTTAAAGAGGGTTTATTTGAAGTTCAGTAAAGTGGTTTCAAGACGTTAAATTTAACTGTCAATTGCTTTCTCAAAAGGTGACTTGCAGGTTAAGTATTCATCGAAAAATTAGAACGGCAAAAAATACAGGTCTAAACCATCCCATTCTGAAGACTGGTTTTAAGCTTGGTCACTCCAAGCTCTCACTACTGTATATAGCAGTGTTATAAATTGAGATCACAACGGACTAAAATCCAATTAAAATTTATTAATTATAGCAACTAGAATATGAGCAAAACCAGCGCTGGACGACAGGGGAGTCTGCGCTCTGCCAACTGCCGTACTGAGCAGTTCAAACAGTCCCTTTTTATACACCTTTACTTCCGTTTTCATGAGGTAGTGGAGGTACTCTGCGATGTCCTTCTATGGGGTTGTTGGTTCTGTTTCTGTCAATTCCTCTGCGATGTCCTTATATGGGGTTATCTTATCTTGCACAAGCCCTATCTGGTGGCTGTTTTAGTTTACATAAGCGATTTTCACCTCTTTTGCTGTCTGACCTTTACATTGGGCTCAACATAAATCTTAATAAACAATACCCTAGGCCATAGTTTCTCACAGCAGTCATTTGTTACTGCAGAACAAACAAACTGCTGCTTCTCTCCAGGTATCTCTTACAGGGCTCGGATTTGTTCTACCATGTTCATAACTGAGCTAAAAGATCTTCTGCTTTTTTTAAAGGGTGTAGTAGTATTAAACTGCAAGTAATAGTGTGGAGGAGGGGTAAGTACAGCAGTTACCCAACTGTATGTTCAGGTAGTCTTAGCATACAGCATAGTAAATGCTTTGAATCGGTTGCCTGTTCTAGAGGGCAAAAATTAAGGCTTTGTCTTGGAATCTATTGTCCTATTCCTTCTAAAATCTTCAATCAGAGTAACCTACTCTGACTTTAAACATGGTTGTGCACAGTGGGGCTTTGGAAGAAGGTAGCAGAGGCAGGGGAAGGGCTGTAGTAGTCCTGTTTTTCAGCTTTTTGGGAAACCTTGGATAGAGATCTTATTAACTGGAACCTCCCTAGAGTCCGTGTGTCTAACTATATTGACTCAGCTCATTGAGGTGCTCTAGCTGTTATTTGTGGTGCAGGAAGAAGTCAGTGTCATGGGTAGATTATCTGGTTTTTATAAGTATGGCATATTTGAAATGGAGCATGTCACCTTTATAAAATGGAAGGTAATGCATAAAACCCTATTGAGTAGGTACTTCTCCCAGAGTTCCCCCAGGCTTTGTTTCTGCTTTTATAGAAAATGTAACTTAAAATTTAAAAGAAAACAAACAAAAAGCCCCCCCTTATTTTCTGCTTAGTGAAACTGATGAGGGAATCTGGTGGTGTGCATTAATCTGCTTATTGTGTGCTTTTGAGTCTATTTTAAAGTGCATATGCATATAATAAGTGGATTTGTGTCCTTTTAAGATCAGATATTTTTAATGAAGAATTTAAATTTACACCCTTCTCCCATACTGTTACCAAAGACTTCTTTAAACAAGTTACTGCTAGTGTCAAAGGTGTTGCTTCCACCTCCATTATCATGGTGCAAGTCTACTACACTTGCTGGCAAAAATGGTGCCTTTCCTCACTGGAGGCTGATAATGACATGTGTTCTCACATAACTTCTCTGTGCAATCAACTTGCTTGAGCCTTAAGTGCTGCTAGGTGATAATGTCACAAAAGGTAGTAGATAATTTGTCTGCATGTGTCTGGTCTCCTATTTAGAGATATATGCTTCCTGCAGAGCAATCACTTGTGAATGCACTAGCACGAGCACATTTCTGCTGAGCTCCTTAAGTTGTATGAGTTCCTCTGTCCAGGTTGGAAAATGGCCTTGGAGATGCTCATTGTTGCTGTTAAAAGTGTGGTATCTGTCACTAAAGATAGTGTCTTGCAACAGTCACTGATTAATGGAGACTTTATACTTTTGACTACACTATTTTAACTAAGCTGCAGTAAATAATAAGTTTTACTATAGGAATCTCTAAAGATAATTGGATCACTAGCTATTGTAACCCTACTGCATGTTCTGGTTGAGAAGTTGGCATCAGTGAGACTAACCTTCTGTCTCTGTGCCTGTGCTGGCAAATGAAGGGTGAGACTGAACTGTGGCTGTGGCATGTTCCCAGCCCTGACTGCCTTCTGTATTAATAGGAGAGATTGCAGGTGGCATCAGCACCTGCAGAAGAAGCTGTAAACGGTGCCAGACTGAGAAGCAGACCTCAAGTCTGACACCACAGTCTCTGCAACACTCTTGGGACCACATTCTGGTATTAGCAGTACCCCTGCAAAGGGGAAAGAACCATCTGCCTTGCACTGCCAAAGCCTTTGATTGATGTTCTGTGGGAAAAAAAAAAGCCAACCAAATAAGGCTTTTAGCCATCTGCAGTAAGGCTGTGTGTGTCCTTTGCTTTGGTATGAGATCTCCTACTTTAACTTAGAAGCATCAGCTCTAACACAATAACTTTTCAGTGTCTGTAAGGAACTGAAAGAATTAACCTATACAAATGCAAATATGTTAATTCAGCTTTCACAAATGAAACCACCGATTCCCCATACTTTGTGGTTCTATAAGGGTAAAGACTTGTGAAACACAATTCGGAATTCTTGAGTCATTTATTCACTCTGTAAAATATGGCATTTTCCGGTAGAGGGTGCTGCAGGCAGCCTCACGGTCTCACTTGCTTCCGGGCAGTTGATACAGGGTTTCAGCCAGCCTGGACTGCTCAGGTATGATGTGCTTAATTTTCCTATTAAACAGTGCCATAAAATCTATTTGGGGCACTTCTTATAATTACAGAAACATATGTGTGTTAATTTCTGATTAAATATTCAATATAAGGTATAAAATGTGATAATTTCTGATTAAATACTGAATATAAGGTATATGACTACATAAAAGTGATATGTCAGGGTACTATTACTTTAAACTTGCTTTAGTTGCTTTTTGGCATATATGCAGTTAATTTGACTGTAGGGATAAGAATGCATAACATTTGTTTGATAGTGTTATTTCTACTTTTTTTTTTTATTCTGAAGTAGTTGTTTCAGAATTTGACACATTAGAGTTAGCAATAGAACACTACACATTCTTCTGTAGATGCCTGACAGCTCAGTGGCTTAATAATTAACTTTCTGGGGACTGAGACTTTGTTTTTATCCAAGAAAAATGTGTTCAGCCTATCCACCAATGAGCCCTGTTCTTGGCAGCATGTATTTCCACAAGCAACAACCTACAGTGATTATGAGTAAGTGACTGGAGTGAGTCACTCCTTATTCTAAGAAAATGCAAACTATTTCTGAGGTTAGGATCACAGTCACCCATTGGGCTGCATCTCTGGCTTTAAAAAGTGGTAGGAACAAAAAGGGAGGAGGAGAATTGTTGTTGCTCCTGGTTCCTGGTTTGTTGGTTAGGGTTTTGTTTTGGGTTTTTGTGTGTGCGTTGCCCAGCCTGATTTAAGAGCTAGCCTTTGTTATTTGGCAAATGCCTAATTCAGGACAAGGGCTGGAATAAATGTCTGGTGGCCTATGTGTCAGTCTGCCAACTCCTCTGTGCTGAGAGCAACAATAACAGGACCCCTGCTGACATCAACTGGCTTGGAATGCAGTTGTTGCTAATGCTATTTTATCTGTAGAGTGATGGCAAGATTTCAGTATAAGATCTCAGCAAACATAACCACCTCTGCAATGCTGCTGGTAGCAGATGCTGCCTGTGTGATTGCTTCCACCTGCTCTTCCCGAATATGCTGAAAGAAAGAGTAGAGGTTTTGCAGTCCATTTCAATAGCATGTCTACTCACTTTCTTCTACAGAAAGAGCTTTAGGAAAGCTAGAAATGGTTAAATTAGGAGAAACCTACTCTTTATTTTCCTGTGATTTAGACTGAAATATTCTTTTAAGTGAAGCTGCTTTCTGCTGCTCTATACAGAATGATTTAAATTGCACAGAACTACAGTGGTATATGAACAAAAAGGAACAGCTGAAATGTACAGGAAAAGGAACTCGCTAGCCAACAATATTTCACTCATCTCTTATGTTTCTAAATCTCTTTTACAGCAAAGCTAACTGGGATACAAGAATGTTACCCATAGCTGTTCAAAAAGTAGCTGGAACAGTTAGCCTGGAGCCTGGGAATCCTGATCTCCATTCCTGTAGTTAACTTATGGCATTTCTGGTCATGATAATCCCATATTCAGCGAAAGGATAATCTCAGGAGTATTGAATCTCTTTTGTGGTAAGGTATGACATAGCATTTAAGCACAGATCTAGACTTTGGGAGTGTGTACAGTTTGTTGAAAACGCTCTTATTCAAAACAGAAGTAATTAATGAAAGGTTCATTGACTGGTGATATTTGGCCTACAGAGAAAATTGTTGTGACTTTCACTTAAAACCTGATTAGGAAATATGTTAGCCCGTTGGTCTGAGTTAAAAGCTTATTCTTGCCTCTTCTTCAGGGTGAGTGTGCCTTTTGTGCTAAGAGTTTAAGAGGGAATTGGATGACCCCTCCTGAGGCTGGGAGGGGTGTACCAAACCGAATTGCAAATTGAAGGGGGAAAAAGCATTCGCAAGAACACCCGAGCTACAAAGTTTTCCATTGTGTTTGGAAAACACATGCTCATTGATCCACAGCATGGCACTGATAGGAGACAGGCAGGGACTCATCATGTAGGCAGCTAAGAACGAATTGATTTGCTGTGAGTTTCGTAGCACTTGATATGGACTAAGGGTCACTGGATTCCAGTCCTGTTTCTGACTGCAGAGCACTGTCTGTCTCAGACTGGCTCCAGGAAATGGTCGCTCTTCCGCAGAAGCCAGAAGATTTCGTGGAAGAGCCATGGCGTGTTTCCAGGTTGCAGTTCACCCACTGCCCTAGGGCCATTAGTGGGAGGGAAGTGGAGCTGAGATTTAAAGGGATGAGGAGAGGAGAGAGAAATTAAAGCAGCATGGAAAATAATCCTTTAAATTCTTATTGAGCAGAACGTGCTTGACAATATTAAAATGTTGTGCTAATCGTTTAAATAAAACAATGGGACTGATCTAAATGTGATATATAAATCATGCATACATCAGGAAGGGAGTTTCAAGTGACTGACATATTAAAAGCAAAATCAGTGGCAATAATTTCACTGTGGAAGAGGTTGGATTATACTCATGAGCTCAACAGAAGAGACAGTATAATAAGGAAGCATTCTACTTTACTTCATAACTTAATTTGCATTGCAATGTGAAATGCATATCATGGCATCTTCTGAAGGAGTGATTTGATATGAAAAATAGTGGAAAGCTGCCTCATTTAGCTGCAGCAGCTTGCTTTGTATACAGGTTCAGAGTGGTAAAATAGCTGTAATATCAAGAGTTTAATACTGCTCTGTGGGCATGTGGAAGATTTGAGGTATAGAATTATCAGAAAATCTTGAATAATCTCCAAGGCACATTTCCACCACTCAAATCACTTCATTTCACCCACTATATGAAACAGATGTAAAAATAGCTCTTTCATCAGTGGATTGCTACACATACTTGGGCTGCAGACATTCAATTCTGTTCAAAGCAATGCTGTGAAATCATTTTCAGAATGTTGCTGTTAATCAGAAGCAGCAATTTAATGTTACGTATCCATTTCTCCTCCCACCCCCAGCTCCCCTTCCCAATTGTGAGCAGGAAACAACACTTGGACGGAGCTCTGCATACTAACTTTCTGGATAGACTCTCTAGGAATGAGGAGGGACTTGAATTCTCTCCATATGTCATTTCCTTTCCCCTAATGGCTAAAAGAAAAAAAGCCCATTACTGGAATCCTATAGCTTACAATAGAGAGAACATTACCAATCTATGAAAATAAAGGCATGGGACAGACAGGACATCCACATTCCATTGCTGAATAACTGCTTGGCAAAATTTGACTTGGATTAAGCAGAACTCTTTCTTCTTGTATAGTTCCTAAAATTGAAGTTATTTCCCCATCTGTACTGTAGTGTAGATCATCATCTGCATTCTGGGGCCAGACATGGATTAGAAAAGGAGAGCAGAAGTAGAGGAGGAATAGTAACAACTGCAAGATTTAAATTGGGTTAGAAAGGAAAAACAGAGGTGACTGAGGAAGACTCACAATGGGGATCTAATAAAACTAATTTTAATAGCATATAATCCTAGAAATTACTTAAGAAAAAATAAATTAATCCCTTCCTGCAACCAGCTTTTGTCCAGGCTGCCTTTAAAAACTTTCTGTTCAGTATAAGCTATAGCATATGCAGATATCTTACACTGCTGTGAGGTACAGCATTTGATCTACTGTATTGCACAGTGGATTTGCAGCTGTCAACAGAATCCAGTGTGCTCTGGTTTCAAAAAAAACAAGTAAACAAGACAAAAAACCCTGAAGAACATTTTAACTAAAGCGAAAGCTTATTTCCTCATTACTAACAACTGTGTATTCGACTCAAACTGGAACATAATGTCTTTCTAGCAGTATAGTCAAACTGCTAGATTCGTAGCAACCAAACTGCATAAGGCACTTTGCAGAAGAAATGAGATGTGGCATTTGCTCAAAACCCCATAATTTTGCAGTAGATGAATCAGCAAATATGCAAATAGGGGCTGGATGTATCTGCTTGCAGGATGATTGCCTCTGACGGCATCTTTTATTAGCTGTATTGCCCCTGAATTCTACTGCTAAAAAGAAAGGAAAGAAAACCCATCACCTTTCCTATAGTTCTATTTTTAAAGGATTTCAAGAGTGGAACAGAAGAATGATTCAAGACACATGGTGACAGATTTTGCTTCAGGTTACTTTCAGCACTTCACTAGACCCACTAACCTACTTAAATATCTGTGCTGTTCTTGTCTGGCATGCAGCCTTGCTATAGAATTTTTGGGATGAAGTAATTTCAGAGATAACTTTCTCTTAAATCCCCTCAAGTTGATTTCACATTGGACTTGTGGGTAATTCTGTTAAAGCATGAACAAGCTAGTGCAGATTGCGGATGGGTATTTCTACAGTTCAGACAGTGTTAGGAATTGGATTATTTAAAAAAGGGATTATTGTTTTTATTGAATCTACAAATGCTTTTGTGTCATAGTTGATCTTATTTATAGATTTAATTTTCAAGGGGCGTGTTTATAAATCTCCACAGGCTTGTTAATGTAAGACACAGCAGAGAGCTTCTAAAGCCAGTTAGCCAGGGTTCTCTTTAGTAATCCACAAAACTGTGAGTATGTGCTATGCACATCTTGCAACAGCTCATTCTGAATTGGTCATTGTTTCCCCATGGCAGAAAATAATAATCTCACGGGGTTAAGGCTTTTCAGCTATTTTTGTCTCTGAAGCTTACAGACTGAATTACCTGTAAAAGTACACAGTACTGTTAGAATTTGATAAATCTTCTGGAATTAATTTTGTCTCTTGAATTACAATCTTTGGAAGTGATTTAAGATACATGGAAAAAACTTCCACCTGCTTGAAGAAACATGGAAAATCAGAACTGTCCAGTGAGGGCTCGTTTGACTGTCTAAGGGGTGAATTTATAGCAGCAGGACTGAGTCAGCTTTTGGCATCATTGTCACTGGCACCCTGCTCTCCGCATCAGCATAATTAAGACTCAGACTTAAAATATAGATTTTGCAGCTCATTTTTTGCAGACAACAAAATGCTTATTTGAGATTGATGCTGGGCCACAGGGGATAAGAAAAATTAGAGAAAGTTTGGTTTTTCTTTAGTGGCTAAATGATATGGTACGGTCAAAACCAGTGCTGTATGTCAACTCTTTTAAATACTTGTTTGGGCTGACAGTCTTCCTATTAACACTTCATTTGTCTAAGCTGAATACCACTGGGACAAATACACACTGTCAAGTTCAATCAGACAATATCTGGAGACAGATGTTGTAAGTACAGCAGTAAATTCCTGAAACATGTCACTCAGAGGAGACTGTTTCTAACTTCCTGGTTCTGTAAGGTCTTTTATGAACTTATTTATAGCAACCAAATAAATTAAGGATGAGTTTCTTCATTCACAAAGTAACGTCAGAAAGTCTTGCAGAGCAGTTGCACAAGGGAACATGTAGTTCTTCAGGAAACCTTTGTAATTTCAATTGGATTACTTGGTATGTAGCTCTCAAAGCACTAGACAAAGCCAGTTGTCCAAGAGTCTGGTGAAGAAATTGTACAATCACTAATATTTTATGGAGAAATAAGTAGAAATCATGGAAGAATAAAGGAAATATTTCTCAGAAAGACACCTGTTTTGCCCAGGACTTTTGAAGACCTAGTTTGTACTTTGAGACAGTAGCCTAAGCTACTTCTCTATGCTTCAAGACCGAAGCTAGGCTCTGCCTTTTGTGCTGGGCCGTTGAAAACGCTCTGCAAATTCTGTCCTTGGGTTACGGTGTGTGAGGCACTGTACATCTAACAAGAGGGAACAGTGTCGACTTGAGCTAGACAATGGAATATGCTAGACATAGAATACCTGTGCTGGGGCTGGGACAGGAGTGTAATCTCCATTTTTTACCCAAGTGCTAGGATATGGCTTTTCATGACAGATTTAACTCTTCCAGAAAGTAAGTTTTAGCCTCTGATAGCTAGCGATAAAATGCAATGCATCTATTGATCTGTGTTCAATGCCTGGTCTCTTTAAAATCTGCCTTTTTTCCCTTCTTCTAAAGTCACATCAGGATAGTGCTGTCCTGCAAGACACGGTGAGGAAATAGCATGGCTAAAGAAATGTATGGAATATCTGTGCATCAGTTACTAATCTGTTCTGGATGGATGGACTCTGAAGTTGTCTTAGTGACTAACCACTGGAAAATCCTGTGATATGGGAGCTGATGCATTTTTCTGTAGCCACAGCTGCAGTCATTTCCCTTCAGAGACACATCATTTCCCCAAGACACATCCTGTCTCAGAGGGCTATGGTGTCTGCTGCTCCAGGCTTCTGTCCCCCTTCTCAGTAGCCAGCATATGGGTGGAGATTTCCTTCCTATTTTTTTCTCCTGAAAAGCTCCATTTCAAGCTCCAGCATGAGAAATGGATTGAATCTTGACCTCTTGCATAAACTTTGTCTCTGCATACCAAAGGGTGTCTCATGAGAACCAGAGCCACTGACATGTTTCTTCATCATATAACTAATAGGTATGTCTTTTATTGCTGGGTTAACTCTCTTTGCCTGAGTAGTAACACTGCCACCATTAAACCAGCGTGTGCATCCAAATACTTTAATGTAGTCTGTTCTGTTCACAGCAATACAAACAATGCTTCAGTCTGGTAATTGTCATGCTCTGCAACGGGAAATTAGGAATCTTGTACAAAATGAAACTATTCACTTCTAATCTTTCTTCCTGAAATGAAGAAGGACTTCATACATGCCTTCAGTGGAGTTTGATCCTCCTCTACAGAAGAGTGGCAGGAACAGTAACAGAAAGCCTCATGGAGGACACAATTCCATGCAGGAACGGGACAAAAATGTGACAGAGCTGCAATGAATTTAGGAAGTGCTTTTGCTACAATAAGAAGTAATGACTGGCTTACAGAAGAATTAGAAGAAAAACCTGTGCCAAAGAGGCAGACTAGGAGAATGATGCCCATTGCAAGGGAAGATGATGGGAACAGGTCAAGGCTGCTAATCCTGTCTAATGACTAGATCTTACTGAGTTTTGTGTTGGGACATCAACTCAGGCGAGGCCTACTTGTTATGAGGCACTGTTATAACATGGCAAGAGGAAGTCCTTGCTTTGAAGCCCCTTGCTGTTAATGCTAGAAATCATTTTGGGACAGACAGTACAGTCTAATGAAAAGTACACATCAGGCAAGAGAGCTAAGGCTTCTTTAGAGTGATGTTTTGCCAAGTGACAATGGGAATGCTTTGAAAGAGAATGAGTTATCAGGCAAATTAAGGAAGAGGCAGGGAACACTGGTGGTGTGATTATTGCCTATAATACTGTTTTACTCAATACTACACCATTAGGTGGCAAAACAAGGCATTTTATTTTAAGTTGCACATACAATGGAAATACATCATAGAGAAAAAGGACATATAATTCTCTTCTGATCAACTCTGTCTTTAACTCCATGATCTCTGTGTGGGTGGTGTCTATAATTCAACCATGACAGGCTCTAGGAAATTCAGTAAATGACAACTAGTAGAAAGAAATACAATCCAGATAATTTAAAATATCTTTATTATAAAAAGTCAGGGAAACAGCGTTAACCTTTTAATTTACACACAAAAGCTTAATAATAGGGGCTGAACTGCCTTGCTCTTTTGAGATCATCACAGAAGCTGTGGAAGAATGTGATATAACACCAGCCAGCTCTCATTACTGCTGAAAGAATGGTGTGATTAATCCTCTATACAGAAAGAAATGGAGTAATTTTTAACTGTCGATTTGATTTGAGCACATAGCATGTGTTGAGGAAGGAGTTTCCAGTGTGCTCCTCTGTTCTAAAGATGGAGAGGACCTCACCTCCAAAACCAAATTAACTAAACTGTCACCTTCTAAAAATGAACACTATTTGGCTAAAAACTTTTATTCCCATTTCCCAGTGTTGAAAGCCAACAAATCCTTTGAGAAATATCTATGAATGCAAAGTTTTCTTTTTCTTCCCATTGGGAAATTCAAGCAATCAAAACCCCTTTTTGTGCAGCCATACAGCGAAAGAAGTTCTGGTATGTACAAATGCTTCTTCAAAAGTTTCACTAATATGGTACCAGCTATTAAACTATTTTGTCCTTACGGACTCCTCTACAACCCTGTCAGTGGCCTAAAGATGCCTGAGCTTACCTCTTCTCTATATATTTCCTCCAACCCCTGAGAATGCGCCTCAGTTGCAAACTTCTGGCTGAAGACAACTGGATGGGACTCCCTCCTGAGTCCAGCAGCAAGGCTGTCATCCAAAAGTGATGCAAGGCACTCCCTTCCCTTCGGATCTGAGCTAGCTACCTCATCTTGAAAGGATTTGTTGCTCAATGATATCAGTCTAGAGTGAAACATGGATCACTTGTCAGCAGTTAATGATGATATTAGCTTGCTTATCACACAAGATCAGCGCTGAAGCATAAAACCTCTTCTCATCCTTGAAATGGAACTGCATAAAACCAACATTTACTGTAAACTGTTGGCTTCTAAACCTAAAGCACAATCCACGAGCTATCTATTCCATTAATCTGAGAATATCCTGAGAATCTGGGGGATAGCAGTGGCACCAGAAACTCTGGATTGTAACATCTGTGTGGAATTCTTCTGTTGGCAAAGTAGTACTTTCAATCATCAGGCACTGTCAGTATCTTTAGTGTCTTGCATTCACTGCAGTTCTTGGCGCTTTGCAAGGCATCCTGACCTCTGCTCACTGCAGATCTTGCGCAGATCCCTCATGGAGCAGCTTGTCTTAAATTCTGCTTGGCAGTTCTACTCAGTGAGGGGGAGCAATAAATAAAATTCCTGATTTCCTTACAGAATTGGGAGATACGATGGGACAGAAACATTTGTAGGATATCCAAGATGCATCATAATGCTTATACAAAGTCAAAAAGGCAGAAGCGAGCAGTTTGCAGATGGCGCATTTCTCTATCCAAGTGCAACCTGATCTAGGTCATTTCTACCTATGTTGGTCAAGAGAGGACATAGTCCTGACCTAAATGGGACACATACCGTGCCTGCAGATGATAACAAGAGCTAAAGCCTCTCTTTTTTCACCCTATAAAATACATTCCTACCATATAGAATTTTCTTACATGTCAATGATGCATTTTGGACGTATTAGTAAGCCATATAGGTTATTTAAAAACCAATAAATAAATACAATCAAATATTGCACCTATTAAAAGTAAAATTCACAGCAGCAGCAGCAATCCTGAAGACAGTGCATTTTATATAGTGACCCAAATGTGCAAACTGTCAGTGAATGCTCTAACACTTGCAAACTTTTGCAGTATTTCCACTGAAAGGCGAGCAGCCTGTCCAAAAACCTCAGCAGAATTTAGAGCTGCAAAGCAGCATGACACTACTTATACTTCATGATCTTAGAGAAAATTGTAATGAAGGCATTAAAATGTTCATACACCTACTGAGCGATGAGATACCATATTTAATCCCAATAGGGTTTGTTTTAAATACTAGCAATGCAATTCATGTCTGACACACGTTACCCATTAGAAAACAGATTGTGTAGCAAGAGCGCTATGTTTGACATAGCATTAAATACTAAATTTTACCAGAATTATTAAACACTGGGTCCAGAGTGCACTGCAAGGCCCCAGAAACAAAGCACCATCATGTTAGGAAAAATCTAGAGTAATTTAAAGATGTGATGTATGTGAGAAGTGGCTTTTTGATTTTCTCTTCAGCAGTGACTTGAATGTTGCAATATTTGCACAGCGTCAGCCATTGGCTTTATATAGTTTGTTTTAGAAAAGGATAATGACTTGCCTAGGTGAATTTGAAACTTTAATAGTACGACCTTCGCTTATGAAGGCTGATTTTCCTTTTTTTTTAATGCAGGAATCAGGACACATGGAAATGTCTTTGAGGTGCATGTGAATTTATGTAACTATTATAAAGGAACTTTTTAACTGTTTTGGTGCCACACATAAGACATACAATCAGCAGGTATGTAGTGTCTTTGTTTCATAGTAAGTGAAGTTTAGACTTGTTTCAAATTCCCTTTGTTAGTGACTAAGCCATGAATCAGCATTTTTTTCTTGTGCTCTGTCTATCCTGTAAAGGGTCATTTCTGACACATGGCTTTGTGGTGAACAGGGAATAGTACAGGCAGTGTAGTCCTGTGCGAGGAAGGGATCCCAGGTCTTGATCCCAGCTCTCGCCTGCTCCCAGGTAAAATGACATTTGGAACAGCAGTGCCACCACAGCAGGAAGCACTGAAAATTTCCTCCTGGGAGAAGAGACACTTTAGGAGGAAGGAGATGTGAGTACACATGAACCCACAGCGGGGGAGAGGTCTCATTTTAAGGGAAGAAAGCTTTCAGGGCCACATCCCACTTCCAAGGCCTTCACTGGAAAAAAATCAGTTCCTTGCCAGAGGTATGATTTAATGAGGCCCAAGGTCTGAGCTCTGTCAGTATGGCAACTCTAGACACACTTATCACTCAGTTCTGTCTGTAACTTCAGACAGCCAATCTCCTGGGCTGCACTGAAGCTCCATCATAAACCCTGTGAAGCACAGGCCACCTTTTCATCACATATTTGGATCCTAATCCATTAGCCAGACCCTGGTCTATGACTGCCCACATGATAGCACTACAGGTTGCCTCACAGGAAGAAGCCAGTGCAATGACATGACCAAATGAGTACAGAATGTTAGTAAGGTTGTAAGTAAGCATAGGTGTGCGGTTTATTAGCTCCATCTTCCAAAGTTAACTTTACTGCGGCAACCTTCATAGCTTTTGTGGGAGCTTCTCGCACTCTCTAGAAGCCCCTTTGACCCTGCAGAAAGCTGCCCTGACTCATGGGGCTCCCCTCATAGCAAGTGATAGGAAAACTCTGGAAAGCCACCTTTTCTTTGGGATGGGTGTTATATTAGGCCACACAGCACCGAGGCGAGGCTTTTATTATTTGTTTAAAAATTGACAATGGCAGCTCACAGAACTGGGCCGATGATTTCTATAAACTGCAGATAAGGAATGAATTGGTCCAAAGTTTAAGAGTTTCTATGGCCCGTCCGTCACACCCTACCCATGCAAAATACTGCCCCGGATCGGCAGCACTCCTCCGTGTGACTACACACATCTGAGCCTCGCTTCACGTTCTCACCCGCACGGTCTTGGGGTCCCATTTGTACCTTCGATTCTCCTGCTCCAATCTCCCTACAACTTCACTGTCACCTTCCACCGCGTCCCTTCCCTCGCCCCAGCTCTCCCGAGGAGGACCCCAAGCATCGGCGCCACCTGATGCGGTTCCCCTCAGCATCCCCGGGCGGACCCCGAGGCGGGGCGGGCTCCCCTGAGGGCAGGCCGGGCCGGGGGAGGGAAGGCGCGGCGGCCGTCTGTCTGTCTGTCTGTTCGCCCGCCGTGGGGCTCCGTCCCCGGCTTTGTTGTGCTCGCCGCCCGGGCTCCGGGCGAGGGGGCGGGGAAGCGGAGGGAAGGGAAGCGGGGAAGGCGGCCGTGTCTCCTCCTCCGCCGCCCCGGCCCCGCTCATGGCGA
>JANRGW010031003.1:54128-68984 GCA_024733675.1 Psilopsiagon aymara | reverse complement strand
CCATCCTCAGGTGCTGCACTCAACCTGCTCTCCAGGGGAGGAAGGTGGCTTGCATCCACTTGTTCCCACTCTTTGCCTCATAAAAGGATCTAAGATATGAAAAAGCTTCAGTGTCGTGGACAGGGTTGAGTTTCCTGTTTATGAGTCACCATAAATATGAAAGGTGCTGGTTGACATTTCTCAGCTGAGGGATTCAACACAACTCTGTGTTGAGAGCAAATCCCCAAGCAGGGTGGTCTTGCATTGACTTGTCGACCTTGTACATTGTTGAACAAAATCACTTTTAAAGAACAGTAGTTAAAGGAAAAGTCAGCTTCTCTAGCAGCTCTTCTTACTGTTACTTTGTTTAGAAAAGTGTGTTATTGTATTTTTGCTGTGTAGGAGTGATTTTTTGAGTCATGGCTTTTAAAGCAAGAACAATTAGCAACATGCACGTGGATTTACTCCTCATCTGCAGAGACCTTATTATCCCTCATTCCCCAGTGTTTTCATGGTCCTTCTTAAAACTCAAGCAGCCAAATCATTGTGTAACTGTTGTTAACGGGCAACCAAGATAAACACAAGTGAAATTTTTACTGTCTTATTTTGTGCGCACATCTGTCTGGCATATCTTTCAGCCACACCAGGGCTTTCATTACAGGGGTTTCTTTAGGCAACTAAATGCAGGTGCAAAAATGAAAATGTAAATATGGTTAATATCTCTGAAAATATGGAAGGTAGATAGAAGAGGTGTATGGAAAATGTATACGTGGAGGTTTGTGCTAAGATATCACTGAATCATAAATAAGTGTAAGTAAACGAATGCATCACTGGTAAGAGTGTCACTCAACTGCCCACTCTCCAGGCTGTGTAAGATACAAATGACCTGTGAGTGAGTTTTCTAACTAAACTCCAGAATTCTTGGTTTCAGCATTAAATAGACCTGGGATAGTCCCTTTTGCAGCAGCACAATGCTGCAATATATCAGTAATGAAATCAGCAGCAGGTATAAAACATGCAGGAATATAAACAAGAAGACAGAAATGATGAGACACTTCCAGTAAGCTTTGAGAAACTCACTGCTTCTTGTGTATTTTATTTAAACATATGAAATGAATGTTTCATGTCAGTGCCCATGGTAGTAAAAGAAATTACTGACAGGACTTTAACATTCCTTGGTTTTATTCTACGTGTTCCAGACAAAAAAACAAAGCATCTATGTGAATGTTTGGTCTATACTACTTTGAAGGTGTGCACTTCCCCAATAAGACTATAGTTTAAAGAATGGAAAATTAAGAAGGTGGAATAAGAAGGAAGAGGTGGAAAGAATTATTTCTGCAAAAGAAGATGACATAGCAGATCAACAGATGGGAGTGTGTGGAAAGCTAGATTGGAGTAATGGTTGACAATGGCTAGCAGCAGTCATAGCTTTTTTCCAGTTTCTGAAGTCTAGCTATGGCCTTCTTTAAAATTGATTGTGGTAAAATACACATAGACAAAAAGAAATGTGTGGTTACCGTCTGTCAGTAAGAGTGTAAGTTTTCTGCATTTAATTACAAGTAGCTTTGGAAGACCTACTTTTTATTTTCTTTTTATTTTCCTTTTCCCCTTTTTTTCCTAGATTATGTCAGTTAGCATATGCAGGCAATATTTGAAATGCTTCTTACTTAGCCAATGTTTGGCTGAATAGCTCAAGCACCAAAATATTAAAAAGATTCTTCCTGATCTTACCTTTCTTACTTGCACTTGTACTTTAAATAAATCTGGTAAATATACTTTGCTGAGTAAGAGATAAAATAAAAAATAAAATCTAAAACTTCTTTGAGCATTCATTTGATATGTATAACTTTGTAAGTTAATGTATTAAAAGCATGGAAATAACATAGTACTACTCACAAAATCCTCATTGCTATTGTAAGTCCATTCTGTTTGGTGACGCATGAATTGTCATTCAATCAGATTAAAAACTACAATAACTCACAGGACAATTTTCTTGAAAGTAAAATTAACTTTTGGATAAAGTTTCACAGAGCTAAGACCATGATTTTAATGTTTTCAGGAATGGTGGGAAGGAGAGAAAGTACTTTATTTCCTTCCTTTTTTTGTTTTCTTGTGTTCCATAATAAGCCAGGTTTTCTATTCACTGTTACATATGTTTGTTTATACTGCTGTAAAATAAATTATTTTAAAACAGTACTTCAAGAATTCAACAACATCAAGGATTCATTCCTCCTCTCATGCTTGAAAACAAATACTCAGTGAAATGGTGCCAGGGTTAAATAACTTGACTGCCAACGTCTGCCCATGTCAAGACAAAACATCCCGGGATACTTTCATAATTTGAAAGAGGCAATCTGTTTTTCTTTCCCAGCTTTTTCCCAAATCTTTCTTTGATTTCTAAAGGCTGAGTAAGTGGGTAATAGTTTTATACAAGCTCCTTCAATATATTCACAGTAAAGGAGAAAACATGCTTTCAAGCCAACAAAAGGCTTTGAAAGGGGCAGAGTTGTCACCATTCTATTTTGGGGATCTAAACTGCTGTTCCCATTCCTGCTTTCCACCCTGAGGCAGAGTACACATAATATAGTTCAAATAAATATGAGGGAAAAAATGAAATGCACTTTATGTGGAAGGTACTTGGTTTATGTAGGCATATTAGGCTGCAAAAAATATTTTATTACTCATATCAGTTATTCTATCTTTTGTACATTATCTGATTATGTCCCTCTAGTTAAACATAGGGGATTTTTTTAAGGGAAATCATAATTATATATCTCTGGCTTGTAATCTGAATCTAACATTCTTTATTTTCAAATATCTTTTATCTAAATATAATACATTTTATTCACCTCTCATTTTTTCCTTATAATTAAACACTACATTAAAAAACATCCATGTAGAAGAAGAGTCAAATTCCAGTCAAATTTGAAATATCCTGTCAATAAAAACAATTCTATGCAATCTATTTGCATTCTGTGTTTTACTGGTCAAATTGTGACTGCTGTGAAACAAGAGCAAGAAATCCACTAAATGTGGAGTTAAAAAAGATTAGTTCAAGTTTTTTACAATTGCTCTCAGCTGCTGAATTGAGCAGAAATATAATATGGATAGGATCCTGCAAATATTTCAGGGAAATTATTCAGAGCATTTTCTGATAACACAATTCTGGAGAAAGAGAAAATACATTTCTTTTGATGGTCTGACAATGATAACATGTAGCTGTGAATCCCTGCATGCTCTATTGATATGACCCATAAAAGGCCCATGGTTCCATCTCTTGTTTGTATTCTTCATTTTATTGTCATTCTCTCTCTAAGGTCAGCAGTACTGGTCTCACAGAGACCATTAGCATGCTTTTGCTTATTTTAATTCACTAACTGCTGAAGTGCATGCTGCTTTTAGTGGCACTCATACAGCTCCAAGCACTGGAAGGTTTGGTTTCATGTACTTGAACTCAAGTGACACAAATATTTCGGTGGTGAATCAATACTGGGAAAGGATGGTCAGTAAGGTAGGGAGTGTTTATAGAAGATGTTTCATCACTACTAGTAAAACATGTCTTATTGTTAGTTCAGGAGGTGCTGGTATTTAGCTCTTTGAAGGAGGCTTCTGACAAGCCAACAACTTTCAGGCTGCTAGTAAAATAAAATTTAAAAAATTGCACAAGGTTAGAAATGTAGCTTTTTTGCAAAATGTCTGTGGATTAACTATTTAGGAATTCTCATTTCCATTTAAAAGATTTCTCCTGTTCCTTCATTATAAATGACATTCACTACTTGGAAATGTTGATCATAAAGTACATTGACTATTTCATTTAACCTGATTATAAATTAATATTTGATCCTTCCTTACAAAAGCCACATTATAACATTTTTGGGGGCACTTGGAAGTTGGTGGTTGTCTTACATGACAATGCTAGCTGGAAGAGGAATAGTATTCCTGCTCAACTACTCCAAAACCAAGCTCCTAAAGCTACATTCAAATTGAAATGCCGGTAGCTGTAATGACAGTTCTGACTCAGAAATGGCATTTGAGGGAATCTATTCTGCTCTACAACAGCCATTTCCCTACTACATTAAAAAAAAAAAAAAAAAAAAGGGAAAAAAAATCCATAGAAATAATTCCATAACAACGACAATTATTGGCATTTTGCAGTGCTTCTTCAACATGAGATGAACTTTTTTGCTTACTGAGAGAATATAGATAAAAAGAAGAATAGCAATGCTATCAATGCTATATAATATTTCTACATTTCAGTGTTATACCTGGACTGAATGAGCTGGCAAATGAAAAGCTATTTTTGGTTTCCTGTTTACACCATGAGTGCTTCTGAGGAGCTGAAGCCCTTGAAGCACACTTGTAGCTAATCTTGGGTAATATAGCTGGCAGAGGGACCAAAAGAAGAATACAGTTATAAAAATACAAGGAGGGCTTTGCCAAGAAATGCAAATAAAAAGGAAATATTTTAAGAAAATAAACAAAGTTACTGAGTAAAACATACACAGAGAGGAAAAGGGAACAAAAGAACATTTGAGTCGTGATGTCTTAACATTTTGTGGCAACATATGTGATAGTCTAGCCAGAGTGTGTGAAAGAATGTTACAGCTGTGTAAGCTATGAGATATCCATACACGCCTTGAGATCAGCAAGCCATCAGGAAAGCCCACCTAGTTTGCCAGCTTTTCAGGTCTGCTCTGATTCTACTAAAAATAATAAGTTCCATCTAGTCCCATCCATGCGATTGCAAAAGCTACACAGTGAGTCAAGGGGCTGTTTGCAAAGCCTGCTTTAAATAGAAACCTGTATTCTTTTTCTAAGGTGCAATGGTTTATAACAATTTCCTGAGGCTATAAAACATATATTTTAAAAGAAGGCAATCTTCTTCTGTTATATCTAGCCTATGCTATTCTAGTCTTACTGTGGCTCTCTGCCAAGGACCAGCAAGTGGCTATTAGAAACAGAAGGCTACCACAAATATTCAGTCAATTGTACTGCAGACCATGTCAGGTGAATAGTTTCATATAGCGCACAAAGGGAAGAATGAGATCAGCAAATAATATGGCCAAAAAGAAATACGAAAGACTCAGAATCTTCGCATGCCGAGTTTGACATTTATTCCCATGGTTATGACTTCCCGGCTGTGGCTGTATCATCAGAGAACTTGATCTGCAGCCCGGTCTCATTTTGAAAATGTTGCCTAGACACTGCTTTACTCTGTGGCTTCTATTTAGAACAAACCATCTATTCCCTTTTCCTACACTCACTCCATCTCTGGCTCTGTGGACGCTGCTGCCTCCAGCTTGCTATCTCATCCTTCAATGGTGTAGGCTTGACCTCAGCTGCCCAAGGAGTCATACAGCATCCACATCGTCACGGAGCAAACTCAAAGTTTGTGCTTTTTCTCCAGAAAGTTATAAAAAAGCACATTGCTTTAAAGATTAATTGAGATAAATGAAGATCCAGGATCGTTATCTTCTTCTTTCTTTTCTTCAGGCTGTATGCATAGGATATCAAGCCAGGATGGAAGTTCGAATGAAAACAGAGTATTGAATTAAAGACGAAATATACATGTAGCTTCTGTTTGCTTTACTTAGATGAATATGAAGAATATACAGAAGATTCTTTTTAATGTCTTACAAGAAGGTTTGGGTTTTTTTTTTAATTTTTGAAGTAATTTATGTATAGATGCTGTTATAATTTACAGAATTTCAGCTGACTTTTTTTCAAAGTAACCCCAGTCTGGTTTTAAGTTCCTACATGCTCTAGACTTCAGGGTTCTGGTAAATTACTAGTTGTCACTATCCAATACAGAATATCTTATGGGTCTGAGTAGCAGAGTTCCTCCAGATTTATCTAGCGAACTTTGCTGAGGAAGTCCATTATCACAATCTCCATAGTATATCCAAAGAAAATGAGACAGAGAGAAGAAAAGTAACTTTTTGTAGGTTCATATCTTATCTTTTATTCTTGCACTTTTTCTAAATTATAAATGAAGTTTTGTTACATAACAGTAGAAAACTGGTGTCTTGGGAGGCTCTGTTGATACAAGAGTAGATCAGCACCAATGTGTTTTCAACTTCATATGAGCATGCCCTTAATATTCCATTTTTTTAGACAGAGCAGACTGAATACAGAATTTTAAATTCAGCATGCTCACAAAATCATGACAAATAGCTAGAAGAACTGAGAACAGAAAGATGTGAACAATGTGGGACTCAGGAGAACAATTTCTGTGCCACACACCTCCCATTTGAAAGTCACAGACATGTTGATTTAGTTTGACTTTTTTTTCACAAAAACATTCATTTTAGAGTAGCTTTATGGTAAATTTACCAACATGCAAACTTGCAGTGTGTACTATTTCTTCACTGTCAGAGAGTGAAAATTTAAGACTGGATTTTCAGTTTTACCGTAGACTTGACATTGACAAATTTTTTTGCTTGTAGTGGTTCTTGTTCCTGTAAATGAGGGTAACAGTATCCCTCTTGCCTCACAAGAAGAATTAAAATATTGAAATACTGAAACACTAAACTTAGATGAAAATAAGAAGCTTAAAAATTAATATTTCAGTTTAATTTCTTCTTTTTTTGCCATTACATTGAATGTATGGAGTTCTTTAACTTATGCAGGAATGAGATTCAGCTGCTTAATTACAAGCAACTAGTAGCACTCAAGCTCTTTGTAGATACCTGTCTAATGTGACATATGCCAAGGCTGGCAGATATGTTGCAGAGCTTATAGAGTATTTGCACCCTTCTGGAGTGGCAGCTGTGCAGGTTGTCACAGAGCATCACAAAGGGTGCAAGATGCAATCCCACTCTCCACAAGCAGCAGCAGGCACTTAAGCACTCAACTCATCTGTAGATCCTTACAAGGAAGAATCTTAGCCTCAAACTGAATGTTGGTCTGGGTAACTTTTTGAGTCTTATGAAACTGCTCCTATTACTGACAATGGGGTCTGTATGCTTAAGCATATGAAGGCTTTAAGTTTTAAAATGTTAGCCTGCAGGAGAAAGGATGATCAAACCATTCCACGTACATATGTACAAAATTTGAGCAAACTGACCTTGCTCTGAAGTTGGCATTGCAGTAGAAAAGTAGTATGTTAGAAAAGAGGTTGAATTGATGCCAAAGATAATAATTCATGTCTACATATTTTACAATGAAGAGGAACACTTATTAACATTGACCATAGTGATTTTAGATTAACTTTTGTTGTAGATGTGTGCAGCTACGGAAAACATGCAAAGTCCTACAGAGATCAGTATGTGTATTTCAATTTCCACTAAAGTCTTAGGACAAGCATTCTAGCTGTGTCTCCACTTAAGACTTACAAATTTCATTTAGCCTTGGGTATAATATAGGCCAAAAAATTCAGTTCCTTTCCAGTTCACAATTTCTATTTTAGACACAGTGCATCTTTTGAACACATAAATTTCAAATCGTAAGAGCTCTTTATGCAAATTGTACCAGTTTCATGACACTCATTGTCAAAAGTGTGTGCTTTCTTTTGAGATCTTAAGTTCATCATACAAAATATTCAACAAATTGTTCCTTATTAGAAATTAGAATCTTCACAAATTTTTTATACTCATAGCCCTCTCTTTTCTCTACCTGTTTCAGCTTTTTCAGCATCATTAAAAAACATGTTTTCCAAATACAGAATGTTTCTGACTTTACTTTAATAGAGTCTTCCTAACTTGCTGACAAACCTTTAAACTACATGCACTTGGGACTCTATTCATTTGCTTGTTTCTACTACACCTATAGAAACTTTACCTATTACACCTGGCCTCTACCTGCAGTTCCAGAAGGAAAGAATTCTTTTTTAGTCTGCTACTCCTGTATGGACATCTTGGATACACTAAGCATTAGTGGCTCCAAAGGCATCATGTGCCTCTTTTTAGACTACTGACCCAAGCTAAAAGCTTTGTCAATACTATCTGCAGAATTAACATAATATGCCACATCTGTATTATTACACTGTCTGAAAACAGCACTTACTTCCCAGCTATAGCTGAGCATGGGCTTGAGTAGTTACCTGTAATGACCAGAAGATTCTGTTTCAGTGAGTACCTTCTGAAAGGGACTGCCATTTTTTTACAGCTAGGATCATAATTCTGTTGTTTTGATGTCTCTACTTACTTCAGTGGGAAAATTAAGATAAGACTCTGACTTGAAAAATAAAATATTATCGCTATTGTTTACTTACCTTTCTGCTTAGAATTGTGGAATTCAAAACCATCATTGCCAACAAATACAGTTTTTTCTCATTTATTTCTGTCTTGCTTCGTATCAAGACCACTATTTCTTGCCTTGTCCTAAGTGAACAAGGAGAAAAAATTATTGCCCAATTCTTTGCAGCACAATTGTACATATTTGAACACTGCTATCATGTCTCCCCTTAAGTCTTCTCTTCTCTAGACTAAACAAATCCTCTTCTCTCAATTTCTCCTCAGAGGTAGCATTTTCTAGACCTCTGATCTCTGCGCTGGACACCCTCTAATGACTAAATGTTCTTCCTGATGTGTGGGTTCCCAAAACCCAGGAAAGTTTTAGAAAAGGCTTAACAGTAAAGGGATTACAAGTCTTACACTGAACTTATCTTATGTGTACTTTATATATGATTCTTGGTTTTTTTTTCAGAAGGCTATGACATCATGTTCCCAGCATCTCCTACTGGAGATGGCCAAAAACAGACTGTAAAAGTCTTTTAAGATGGAGTAAAATGCCAGCTGAGAATTTTTATTAGCATTTGGCACTAGTATGCAGTTGACTCACATACAAGACCATGAGCACTTTGCCAAGAACTCGAGTTATATTGTCATGACATTATGGCATTTAGTCAAAAGAAAATCATCAAGAAAAAATAAAAAGCAGAAGGAGTAACAGACTGCAGTAAGACAGAAAAATGCTTTTTGCATCACAGCTACAATTATTCTAAACTAAATGTCCTGAGTTTCACATAAATAAGTCTATACATTTTTTCCTGAATGTAATTTAACAAAAAAGTTTCCCTATACAGAAATAAGTATATTTGCATATCTCATATTGAATGTCAACAGGAATTTTTGCTTTCATATAGTACTAAACCTTCTATCTGAACAAAAGATTGCTATTTTTATATGATATACTTAGTTTTAAAAATTCTCTGCCTCTGAACATATTTATGTGTGTTATTTCATTCATCTTGAATGAAATTAAGAAACAAATTTACCTCTTAAGTCTCATTTTTTTTAAAAAAGGAAATTTGCACATGGAGAAAGGGAAATTTCCTGTGGAATGAAAGGTAATTCATTCACCTACTCTACCTGTATTCATTTATTATTTAGACTATTGTGAGGAACTGAAATACAGCAACATTTCTACTAGCATGATTGTTGTAAACTTTTTTCTCTGACATGCATACTATATTATTCTTTATTCCTATTTAACTGCAGATTACTTTAACATTCATTTATTCACATGGAATAAGTACAACAGAATTTGACTCAACACATATTTCCACAACTATTTTAATGTGAAATGGCAAGCTTAGCCCAGCGCTCCTCATCCTTGTCCTTCAGGCACTGATACTTGTGGCTGGCTAACTATGTCCATATGAGGGGTCCCACCAACTTCAGACAGGACTTTCAGACACTCTGAAATCACTTAACTCAATCCTGCCCATCACTGGGAAGCATTATAGATCTGACAGGGAGGACTAAGGGCTGAACCTGCTACACACTGAACTCTTTCTGGTCAAGCAGAAAGTAGGGGAAGGTTGTGTTTCTTGATGTGCCAGCTGAGTCTCAGACCCTCTGTCAGGGGTCACTGTTCTGGGTGTAGGAATTCCAGCAACCAACAGTCTGCATTAAAGTACAAATAAGTAAGAAGAATAACATAAGCATGTGTTTTGTTTTAGCTTTTAGACACTTAATGCAAAACTGAGCCATTAATAAGCAATGGCTTCTTGCTTCTTAAAATCACAGCATCCATAAAATTACAGAAACTATGTTACAACTTGTCTCAGTTCAACAGTAGATAAACCTGAATTAAGGCATCTCTTAACACATTAAAGAGATGATTACAATAGTAGATAACTTACAGACTCTGAAGCAGAAAAGACATTGGACTTTTGAGGATCTATCTGCTTACAAGTAATTATAAATTAATTTTACTTGCAAGTATGAATGGGTTACAAACCACCATTCTTTTAAGTAAATTTAAACAGTACCTTTGATCTCTATCAGTAAGTCTTTTTCTGTTAACTAATAACACATTGCAGCCAAGTCTTTCACTACCATCTGTTCAAATGGAAACATGTGGTATTAGAGTTCTAATACTGTGCCCTTGGTAAAGATATACCTTAGAGATTTCTTTTGGAAAACTTCATAGTTAGCAAACAATTTGTGGGCAGTTAATTTGTTCCCTTGCTGGGATTTGCATTCCCACGTGTGAAATGTGCTATTCTGATGGTAATGTTAAATTAAATGAATGTACACAGGATCATATTTACATAATATGGATTGTATTTACTCTGTGGGAAACATGACTGTCCTGCACAAGACCATTATTGAACAGAACAGAGAGTATTTGGATTTATTTTTGTTGTTCTAGAGCTCTTCCTGTAGTATAAAGTTATAGAACGAAACGTCCTTTTCTTGCATCAGTTCAAACTTTATTACATCGCAGAAATGAAAACCACCTTCAATACATGCAAACACGCATGGAGCCTCACACACTCATTTTGCAGTCCAAATTCTCAGGGGGTTTTGCTGATTGAAAAAGCTCAATGTATTCACAGTATAAGCGCATTTCCTTTTGTTTTTTTCTTTTCCCTTTTCCCTAACAATCACAAAACAAACTATTTTGAGAACATCTTCAAAAAAAAAAAAAAAAGGTAGACTGTGAGACACTTATGGCAAACAGTGTGTTTCCTCTTGTGATTATGGCCATCTCAATTTTGCTAACCATCTTAGGAGTTGAATACATAGAGCAGTAACTAACTTTTGCAATCAAAGGTTATCCGTAGTAAAAGCTATTCAATTTTTCAGCTTAGTAAATGTGTTTCACAAAAGAGAATGAAGATCAAGAGATGAACAAGAGCATTTTGCAAACGTTGCTAAATTCTTGTTTTAATAGCAAGAAAAAAATATTGGTTTTCAAGTCCTGAGGTTTATAAATTAATTCTGCAGGTCACCTAGCCATTATCAGACTAGAAGTTCAAAAGATGGAGAAAATAATAAAAAAATAGTTAAAACTTTTGTGAATTAAACCCCACAAACTACACGCCACAGCTCCAGTTAGAGTTTGTGTTCTTGCTTGCCAGACCAACTTCATGTATATGAGGCTCTGCAGCCCTTTCTTTTCCATCAATCGTTTGGGCCAAGCCCTGCACCTACCAAAACATTTATGCTAGGCAGGTCAAGGCAGACTCAAATCAGCATCCTTACTGCACCCATGGTTGAAGATGATTACTAGTAGGGGAAGTTGAGGGAAGAAGGATAAACCTGATACAGCATTTCTTTTGTTGCATCGTTTTATTTCCCAGCAGTCATAAGCTTAGAGATTTCCAGGAAGTAAAGTTTGTACCTGCATTTCCACGTCTAATTCTTCCATGATTTTCAAATAGTTTTTAAACCCCTCTATATTTTTTATTTTTCTGTGTTACTTATATGCAGCAATGAGTTCCATGGCTTAAATATACCCTGCAAGGCAGTGTCTTTTTGGCAGCCTTTATTACAAGCTTGTGACATGAAAGCAGAACATATCCTTACTTGCCATCTCTTTAACTTTCTTACAGGAAATTTCCACACATGTTTTTAGAATGTTATTAACAATTTTATAATATCTCTGATAGCCTTCCTTTTCTAATACTGTAACTCTGTCGGGTAGCAGAACTTTTACCCACACAGAGGAGATGGGATGACTTTCTCTAATAAGGCACCACTTTTTACCTTGCCACTTCCATGCAGGGTGGTTCCTGCCCCCTGCTATTTTCGCCCATGTAGTTGTGCTTCCTTCATGCTTGGCAGATACTCTCTCAAGCGTCTCCACAGAAATACTTTTTGTTTTGTGTAAATTAGGAAGTGAAGAAAGAGTATAGCACCACTGGGGTGCAACTTTACATCTTCAAATATGTCACAAGATTTACTAAAATTAAAATGTTACTGGGAACACATTATACTTAATCTAAAGGGTGTGGTATGCAGATTTTATATGAGAATAGACAGAAGTGTTTTCAAGAACTCAGGTTTTCCTTATTAAATAAATATCCCCATAAATGCATAAAATGTAAAATCTCATGAAGAATTTAACTGAAAACTGCCTTTAGTGAATATCATTTCTGCAACATTTCCACAAAAAGTTTTCTTGTTTTGCATTTTAGTGATATCATTGACATTTACAAACAGAACTTTTCAGCAAGAGTACAGTTGAAAAAGCCACATATTTCTCAAAGCCAAGCTGACCTAATGTAATGTTAGATTGAAGTTACATTTACATGACATGCTGTTTTGTTTGTTTTCAGTGGGGTTACCATTTTATAACAACATTTGGAAATGATAAAAGGATAAAGTAAGGACCCTCTGTCTGTTTATACTAACACTGTATATTCATAAGCAGAAACGAATAAGTGAATACAAATCCCCTTAATTGTTTTATGGGTTTGTTTATTTTTACTACATTTTATGTATCCCAATGAGAAGCATTAAGTTATTAATCATGTACTATGCTATATTATGTATTAACAGAACTCTATGTAAAAAAACTCTTGACAGTTTACTTGTCTGCCAAACAGATTACACTAAATCATCCACAAAATAACTCCACCCATAGTATTTATTATAAATGGGCTAATATCACAACTGTATTAAGTATTTATGGTATTTTCTGAAGTCATTTGTCAATCTACAGAATGTGTAACAAAAGAATTTAGATCAGAAATGTCACTGAGATCTTAAAACCCTCAAATTCTGGCACTATTCTTAGTACGATTTCTTACCTGAAGACTTAAATCAACATCTGGGGATTTCAAGAACTATACTGATAAGTAAACTTTTTCAAGAGACCTTGTGAAGGAGATCATAGTGTATGCCAGACACTCTACTCTGCTTTGTGGGCAATATTCAGTTAGATGAAGAATACGTACAGACAAAGAATAAAATTTAGTCTGACTTAGAATACATTGGCAATCATCTGTGCGTGAGAAGCAGATAGAGTCGTGACAGTTATACATGTACTAGAAACACAATGGATTTAGGTAAACCTAAAGACATGAGAATAGCAGAATTTTGTTCATTAAGCTCAACATCCTGACATTGCCCATATAGGAATTTACACTGTTTCATTTAAAGCAATTTAATATAATGTAATAAATCATTAACTACTTCATACAAGAATAATATCTGTTCAAATTTACAGACTGAACTCTATCGAGCAGTCAGAATAAAGCATTCATTCTTGGAAGGATGGTTTGCTATTAATCTATCAATCTTGAGCACCATGCTTTGAGGAACACAGCAATGATTTTTTAACAGTGAACAGAAAAACCATGTAACAGCTTTGATATAAAGTAGAGAAGGAGCAATACTGAAACCAGATGAAACCTTGTGGTTGCTTTCAGAAAATGTGAATGTAATCTCCCAGAATACTAAAACTGTCAGGGCAAACAACCTTTCATAGTTAAAAAGCACTGCTGGATCTTTAACTACATGATAGCTGGACCTCATTTCAATGAAATGCTATCCAATTTTCAGAAGGCATTGGAATTCTATTTCACAAAGATGTTTTTGCTTTTATTATTTTTGTAAACTATCATTTTGATCTATTGAAAGAAGGCATACACCAAAAATTATTTGATTTGGGAAGAAAAATTTCTGTGCCTGAGAGAGGAAAGTCACCTTTTTATGGTTCTAAGTGTGGTATCTGATCATTCCAATAGAGTGCAAGATCACTTACTGGATGACAGAGCCAATTCTTACATCAGACATAGGAAATAAATTCACTCTTGTTTGCCTGGGTAATCTAGGCACCTGTGATGTTTTCATCACTGTAGCACTGGCAGTAGTGTTTGTTGTCATTGTTGGGTTTTTTCCCTAGAATTCATCAAATACAAAATAATTCTTATTTTGTCCTCAAATCATGCATTTCTAGTCTGTCTTCAAAACGTTAGATTTTTTGTGTGTGTGTGTGCCAGTGAATGTGAGCATTCATGGAAATTTCATTTTAAAATAGCAATATGAATAGAAATATATAAGGAATAAAAACAGATGAGATTATTCCAACTGATTATAGCTTAGCAATGCAAGACAATGTGAATTTATATATCAAAGCTTCATAAAAAAAAATTAAGGACAGAAAAACATGTTTACTGGAGGGAAGGAATGCCATCCAGAGGGACCTTGACATGCTTGTGAAGTGGGCTGATGAAGTGGGCCCTATGAAGTTTAACCATGACAAGTCCAAAGTACTACACCTGAGTTGGTACAAACCCAGACACAGCTACAGGTTGGGCAGAGAAGAGATTCAGAGCAGCCCTGCAGAGAAGGACCTAGGGGTGATGATTGATGAGAAAAGGAATATGAGCCAGCAGTGTGCACTTGCAAACCAGAAAGCCAACTTTATCCTGAGCTGCATTGAAGGGAGCATGACCAGCTGTCATGGGTTCAGCAGTAGCAGTCATTTTTCTCCTTCTTAGTAGCTGGTGCAGCACTGTGGCTTTGACTTGTGGCCTGAGAACAGTGCTAACACCAATGTTTTTAGTTATGGCTTAGTGATGTTTGGTCTGGCCAAGGACTTTCGGAGCCTCATGCTCTGCCCAGAGAGGAGGGGAAGCCGGGAGGAAGCAGAGACAGGACACCTGACCCAAACTGACCAAAGAGGTATTCCATACCA
>JANRGW010031003.1:0-49588 GCA_024733675.1 Psilopsiagon aymara | reverse complement strand
GGGGGGGGAGGAAGGAGGGGAGAGAATCCAGAGGCTGTGTGGTTTTTCTGAGTTACAGCTGGGCTTAAACCACAACAAGCCCATACTGTCTTTTATTAGCCATAACTAATAGACTTATTTTTTTCTGCATGTAGTCATTAGTGTTAAAGTCAGGGATCTAAATGAAGGCAAGGTGAAAGGTTTAAGAGCTGGTGAATGGAGATAGCCTAGAAGGATAGCAGAGACCAGCACATAATTGCTATTCTAGACTCCTCACCAGTATCAGCTATGATTTCTCCTCTTGGATCTATTGGGAGTTGCCTGTCCACACCTCCCATGTACAGGTCCAAACTCAGTGTTATGTTGAAAGATGTCTGGAAGAGCAATGGCTATTTGGAAAGAGGTAGAGAATGCAGCATGGTGTCACCAGTTGCTACTTGCAAGAAAAACATACATGCAAGTATGTGTTCCTTCTGGTTTATTAGAATTCAATTAATTCTTGGGAGCAAGCTAATACCGTGACAACATGGGGTTGTCTTGCTGGGAAATTAATTTAAGTCAGTGAGGGGAGATGTCTTTGATGTGTCCATGGGAGGATTGAGCCAACAGAACAGAAACATTTAAGTTTGGAAGTGAACTCCCTTGAGCCTGATGTATTGAAAACTTTGGCAATGAGAAGAGGGAATTTATATGCAAAACCAATTAGTGCAGTACATAGACTGATTCCCACCTATTTTTATACTGTCTTTGAATTCTTCTCCTAGACTCATCTTCACTAATGGATTAGCTGTGTCATTCCTGTAGCTGACTGGGGGTTTTGTGTCCCAGAGCCACTGACTTAGCTTATCTTCCCAAAGATGTCACTTTTGAAACAAATTCATCATGTGTATTCTTTAAGGAAAAGAAAAAAAGAACTGTGTGTTTGGAGAAAGGGGAGGGAAAGGGAGAGAGAGAGAAAAAGAAAAGAGAGAAAGGAAAAAAAAGAGAAAGAGAAATAGAAAGAAACAGCTCCTGGAGCAGCTATAAGATAAATAAACCAAAAAACTTAGACATGAAACAGACATTGATCAGGTATATAGCAGGGTGCCTGTTTAATGTCCACTTTGTACCTATTGCTTGTACAAATAGATAGCAGTGGCTTCACACACAACCTTCACTTTACCTGCTCCGATACTGAACAGACCTACTTTCCTACAGGAGACAAGAAGCAGTGGAAGTACAGGTGCTGAGCAATAATAGCCACAGGAAAAATCTGGGCACACAAAATTAAATCCTTGAAACTTGCCTCTGCTCAAGTCACAACTAAGAAAAAAATAAACCAAATCCTTTATATTTTACATCAGATGCAAGAATTCATTTATATGCACATATATTCACATAAGACTATATATATGGATGGATGGATGAAAAAAAGAGAGAAAAAGAAGGAATGCAGGTTGCAGCTTATGTCGTTTCACTAATTTTGCTGGATTGCAGTATCAGCTTGATTCTTTTCTCCACTGACATCTCGATACCAACACTCTAGCAATATGTTACCTTTATAACTGATAGTTTGAAATGAAGTTTCTAAAACTACCTACATTATATCAGTCAGTTGACCTGTGACTGTGGAGAAAAGAAGCCAGAACTATGTATTTCAAGTAATGCCCAACACATGGCAAATATCAAGTGAGGAATGCAAGGCCTATGCTAGTGAAGAATGCAATAAATATAGGCCAGATCATAAACACTGCTATAAAAAGACAATTGAGGAAGAAGATTTGGAAAGATAAAATTGATTTCCTTACCTTTGCTTGTGCAGCTTCTCCAGGAAACAATTGGACAAATAAGTTCAAACCCATCACCTCCATCTTCAGTTCAACATAAGCTTTCGAGCTCCACATTCTTGACTTTGAAAAAGGGAGAATTATTCTCTCCACAGCATGCATTAATCTGCAGAACTCTGACTTGTGTTATGCAGGAAATAAAAGATGATTACAGTGCTACCTCAGATTTTGAAAAACTGTTAACTTTGAAATTACCTGAGCCAGTGACTGTATGGTGCTTAGTTATCAACTGGGGTTAAACCACAGCAGCTTCAGATCATTTAAACATATCGGTCCACTTCTTATTTTGCTTCAGCCATCAACTCTACTTAGTAAGTCCACTGTTGTGGGCTAAAAGGGGATACCACCCGGCCTCTTCACAGTTTTATTTTTTTCTGCCCAAGTCTAATAATTCAAAGGTTATAGCTGAGGTAATTGTCATTGTGCTGGAATAAGAATTATACCATTTGGCCCTTGGACTGTAAGATCTTAATGATAATGTTGTCTTATCCTTTATTTTGTTTTATTGCCAGTTTTCTTGTGTACCAGTGCAAAAATGTTAATAAAACTGATTCAAATCCTCTTTCACTGGCCGTAAGGAATGTTGCACCAATTCAAGTGTTCACTCTTTTTGCAGCTGATGGATAGAGGAATTTGAAGGCATCCCAGATCAGTTGTAAGACAGTTGAATATTGCATAACTACATATGAAATTACATTTACTTAGAAAGTTTTGTGATTTTTTTAAGACCTGTTAAAAGAAGGCTTTGTATCAAAAAGGGCATTGCATTTATTAGAATGTTAACATATCTGGCAATATGAGCCTTCAGAATTTCATCTTCAATACTCCCACACATTTTTAGAAAATCAGTAATATTATTAGTGGTCTCCATTAACAGTTCCACAGTATAGTAGCTGCTGAAAAGCACTGAGATTTTCAGTGAAGAACCTGATACCTTTAACCCTATACACAAGAATTTCTTGTATGTTAATTAGAGGTTTCTAGTGACATGATTAAGAGACTGGATAACCAGACTGCTTCAGCTTTCCACCTCATAACTTATTCTCTGTATGTGCTAAATGACAGTACTGTAAACTGTCTATAATAAAACTTACATAGCATATACACATAGAGTGAGGGTTAAATTTAATCTTTATAAAATGCTTTGAGATTCTCAGATGAAGAGCAGTCACAATGCCTGGAAAATATCAAACCTTTACTATTGTTAAAAATAATCTAAGAAATAGACAAGATGTGCTGCGCACAAAAAATACTTTGTTTCTGGTTTTGCATATGCAACCTTTTGCTTCCAAGGACAACATGTCCACTATAGGTAACATCATGGAAGCCCCACTGGCCTGGTGGATTAGAGGTTAGATGTACAGTGTTCATCATTCAGTCTGTTATTTGTACCCAGCACCCAGAGAAAGTGTGAAATAACTGCATAGTCAGGTAGCAATGGCTTTCAAGTTATATCTAATTAAATCACAGAACAATTCAAAATACACATTCAATGTGACATTTCTTGGCTTCTTTCAGACTTCTGCAAAGTCCTAAGCTTCTCCAATATTATGGCAAAGCTCCTGATTTCTGAGCTGCAGGTTCAGCCCCTCCTCTGCCTGCGGGAAGCATGGATGGACAGCAGAAACCTGTATTCTCATGCCTTAGGGTTTTCAACAAAGCTCCAAGGTGAAAAGGTTTGGTTGAGGACTCATGACACCTCATGCTAGTGGAAACTGAGAACTTACGTCACCTCTCTAAGAACTTCTGTTACTAGCACTTCCAGAAAGGACATGAATCGTCTCTTGGTTTTAAGCTGGGGTGAAGAGACAGATGGAAGTATCTGTCTCTTCCCTTTGAGACTAAATGATTAAACAGAGTAAGGGGAGAATTCAGCAAGAAATTTAGACACCCTGATTCAATTCTCTACACATAGGCATATATAACATGAGCCAGGTGCTTAAGCTCCTTAAGTGGTCAATGAAGATACAGTTAGTATAGTCAAAGGAGCACAGAGAGTGATTCAGCTAACTATGGGCTAGGGACAGACTGAGTTGCTTAAATGCAAGTTCCTGGTGTTTTTTCAAATGCTGTAGGGCACCTGACATACCTGTTCCCATATCATGTGAGATCTCAACCATCTGGACTGGCAGCTGGGAGACAGCAAATAAGGTACCCACAAAAGCATGCATGCTTTGATTAGTGCATTGCAGATACATGGATGAAGCAGATAAAATCACTGTCACCTTTTAATTCACAAAGTCAAGGGAAACTGCTTAAAAGTTACTCCTAGGAATTTTTAATCATATAAAATAGATATGAAGTTTTATGTGACACTCAGTGAAAATTGCACCCATTCAGCTCTTGTGGCTGCCGTGCCTGCTGGTACAGATGTTTTAGAGTTCCACTGTGCCCAATAAATTCTGACTACTATGGCATTCAATATTTAAGGAGTGAGATTCAACAGCAGTCTATTTTTCTTACGAATGATGACTGACCCAGCAAGGGGAAGTTTGAGCTGGGTTTGCACAACAAATAAAGAAATGGCCATGGACTGTCAGAAAGCAGAGTTTCCAGAAAGCCATTCCAGTTGTCTTACAGCTTTGACACATGGACTGTGGAAATATATTTCCTGTTCCAGCTATATAAAACTGCCATTTGCACATAATCTCTCCACAGTTTGGCATTTAAAAAGCATAAAATATTATGCAGACAACTAACAATACCATCCTACTCAGACAGAGGTACCTTGCTGAGTGCAGAATAGCTAAATAATTTCTGGCCATACATACATAATATGTAATTAAAATTGCTTTTCAGGACAACAATCTGTATTGAAAAAAAATTGAGCACATGACATTTAATTTCTCTGAAATGCTATATTCTTCATTTTTTTTCCACCATTCACTGACACATGTGTAACATGTGAGTTTATAGTCTCCCTGTCAGAAATTTGCCTTGCGGCCCTTTTAGCCGTAAGTGTGTTTAATCTTGGTTTTGAAACCTACTGAGATCCTGACCTTCATTATATTGACTTTTCCCCAGATTCCGAATAGCATGGGCATCAAAATATAGGGTAAATATACTCTGACCCAAACACATTAGTGCACTGTCTGACCATTGTGGAACAGGATTGAAATCTGGGCAGAAAATAATGAATGGTCACTCAAAAGCAGCAGTTATAGCAAGTGCAGAACACGTAACATCAGCAACAAGATTTTTAGAAATACGGAAAAGCTTCATACTCTGCTGCTTGCAGTCAGCAGGCTGTTCAGTAGGGACCCAAATACAGCTTCTAAGTTGGGACCCAAATACAGCTGCTCAGTTAAACTTTCACAGTTTTGTGGGTTGTCCTTATTCCATGGATGCATCATGATTTCTAGCTATCAGAATACACTGCACCTCACTAAAGCTACAAATTATTAATATTTTCAGAGCCTTTGGATTTGCAATATTTTCTCTCAAGTCATAAGTGACAAAATCATGTGGTTGTTGGACAAATTTTGGTAATACATGAGCTAAATTTGACTGAAGGAACTGAGAAATAAGTTATTCTAAAACTCAGAATCAGATGTCCTGTAAGGATGGGATGTCAGTAGCTTTGCAGGTGGAACTCTGCTGAGGGAGAAAACATAATTTAAGACAAATTCAACTCTCACAGGTTTCTCCAGGACTAGGCTACTTTTTCACTTGCTTTAGTTCTGAAGACATTGCTTTCAGACCAAGAGGTTTTAATGCAAGTTGTAACTATAGGAACTTGCAAGAAGCACAAAAAATATGTTTCATCTCCAGATGAGGAAATATATCCTAATTAGTTATGTCTGCTCTGGTGTCTGGCTACCAGCTGACAGGCTTGACAGCTGATCTCTCTGAACCAATCCAAATTGGAAAAAGATTTGGTTTAGGGTCACTTTTTGAGTGGGCAAAGGTTGAAGATGGTTGTTATTTAGATTGAACTAGTTCATTCATCTCTAATTATCCATATGTCAATACAATAGAATCTCTTAACATAATATGCCGTGGGCTAAAATCATTCTGGTTTCCTTCTACCTGCATATTTTCATGAGCTGCTGCCAGAAGAGGAAAGCAGTATGTCCTGGGACAAAGAGGAAGTTCTGGACACTTCTGGAAGAGCTCCAGAATGTGCTATGAAAACCAACACTTTGGATGTAAAACCTTCAAGCTTTGTGTTCTTCAGGTCAGGTTCAGACAGTTAACCAGAAGCTTATTTGTATGCCTATGAACAATACAGTCTGCCTGAGGATTTTGGATTTTTATACTTCAGACTCACTGTCACTATCCCTGTGCTGATTTAACTTTCAGTATGTACTTGAAAAACTCAGAGACTGCTATAAAATGCAATAAAATCACTTTAAAAACTCCTATCAGATCCAAAAGAAACTGGTTTAACTGTTTATCACATAGATTCAGGGCAAAAAAAACTCAGGTGACTGCACAATTAGCAATCATTACTTAATGAAAACATCCAGTTTTGCTTATCTTAATCTTCAAAATTCAACTTTGTAACTTCATTATTGATTTTGCATAGAGACTTCTGAACAAATCTGCATGATTCATAAGTGAAAAGAAACATGTCTGAGAGTCAATCTAATAGAATCATTAGAGAAAATTATGCGCTGGGTATAAAGCTCCTGAGCCCCCAGCTCTACACCTAAAGGCACAGAATGTTGAAAGTGAGAACTGATCATCTCCTTTAAGTTAGAATTTTGTTGCCAAGATAGAGCACAACTTGTTTTTTGGAATAACTGTGTTACCATCATTGTAATTTCACTAGCATTAACAAGAACAAGTAGCTTCTTTACATGATAGATGTTTTTTTCATTACTTTTCCTTCCTGCTTGGAAAACTGAGTGTGTGAATATTTGTGGGACCAGTATGGATGATGCTTGGAGCAAAACAGGATACATATATTGAGCAAGCAAATTAAACAGTGTGTGCCATCAGCCCTTTTGTAAACAGTTCCTGGGCATTGTTGGGAAGTATACATGGGCCAGGGATAATTCCCCAAAGGCAGGGTGGTTGCAGTCCTCTGAAATCTCCAAATGCTGAAGAACTTTAATAGCTTTCTGTGCTATTCTGTGCTACTTACCTCAGAGCCAGAGAACAGCCTGTGGTCTTACTCGTATGGGTATGGCGAGAGAGTCCTGAGAAGGGCCTCGAAGAGCTATACATGCTTTGCAGTCCTATTAGGAATAAAAGGCAGAATAAATTAATATTTACAGACTCATATCACATGAAAAGAGCAAAGCATTTTTCAGCAAAGCATTTTCATTTTTATGTTGACTGACTCACTCTCCTGAGCTCATAGAGAAAACACAAACAGGAAGTACAAAGCAGAATATTATATATGACGTATTTAAAAGCCTAGAAAGGATCCTTCATATAAGATTTTTCCTTTTTCACAGGTGGATTACTGGGCAGTATTATTTTGCTATCTTCCCTTAGTGCCTCACATCTGTCTTCTGACATGCTTTCCAGCCCTTCCCTTCCCTCACCTCACCCACTCCCCTTTCTGTATCCCACAGCATATGTGTAGGATGTGTATAAAGTTAGCTTGTACACACACAATAATAGAGGTATGACCCATTACACTGGTGACTACTTACTCTCCAAAACATAATCTTATTATCTTCTTCCTTCTTGTGTTGCTGAAGGTAACAGGAGCCACAAATCTAAACTCCACGCATGTAGATGTTCTGGGTTATCATCTGGCAAACATTACAAACTTCTCCCTTCATGATTATTTTCTATCTGTTTTATGGTCTGAGACTGCAAACTAGTTCCGCTGATTATAAATTACAGGATGGGGAGAGATCTGATGAAAAATTTCACCTTTAAGTGGCCCAGAATTTTATGTCTGTGAGAAAACACATATTTTTCATTGCTAACAGATGCAGCTCAGACCACAGCCAAACAACCACACATAGCACACAGATACACACCTATGTCACACATATTGCACATGCACATGAACACATACCCTGTATTATTACAAATTCAGCTTTCAATTTATCACCAAAAAAAATAAAATCCAAATAAATAGTGAACAGTCCAGAAATTGCAATGCTTTGCTGTGCAGCTGTCTGGCACTTTCAAGTGGCAAAAAGCAAGTGCCATGACAGCAAAAAGGGTCATAATAATGAATGGCATTTGCAGATTTATTTTTATTTTACCAGAACTCCTAAATGCAAAGCTACTAGCACTCTGGTACTCCTTAAGACCCACTTCAGATGCTGGAAATGGTACTGAAAAGAATATCAACTTCTGTTTTTGACTGGAAACTAATACTCAGGTTCCATATTTGGATGTCATTACAGGGCTAAATTTTTCAATGCCTATGTATGAAAAATGGGGAATAACGATATTGACCTTTGTACAACACTTTGAAATTCAAGGGGAAAAAAAGCTACAAGAAAAGATGGCATTATTATTATTTTTCTCTTACCATATGTGGAGGAAAAAAGAATGAAAGTTAATATAACATTAAAAAAGAAGTAGATGTGTTTTGACAACTTTGTATAGGCTCACATTATCTGGGTGGAGAGTGGTATTTACATGGAATGTTTTGCCAATTTGCAGGAACAAATAGCACAAAATCTTAAAACCAAGAGTTTATTCTTCACAGCTGGCATGCTTAAAGTCTGAATTCAAAGGGGGATTGTAGACCAGTTAATGTCCTATTTTTATTTAGTAGTTTTATTTAGCTGTTGCAGACATGCAGCTAGAGTTTGGTTTCTGGAGTCCTCCTGCATACATGTCAAGATTTGAGACCTGATTTTCCTGTTTTAAAGTGGGCAGCCATCCTGGAAACCATAATAAGATGCAGCACAGTTGACAGACTTTCTCATGGAAAGTCAAACAAAATGCTGTAGAAGCAGCTATAATCAGAGAAGTGGCAAAAGCTTTCAGTGTCTCCCAAAAGCCCTTGAATGTTGCTCCTTTTCTACCTTTTTGTGTTTGTTTTTTTTTTTTTTTTTTTTTATTTAGTATTATTTCATAAGCTTGGATTCATCTCACTAACTGTTCCAAATGAAAAGCTGGCTCTTTGTCCAAGTTAGCTGTCCAGATTCCCTTTATCATAAGCAGTCAGTGACAGGCACATCTAGAGCACTACTTGGACCTACCTGTCAGACAGATATTTCTTTGGATGGGTTAAACTTCCCTCTGAAAAACCTCTTTTCTTCCCATTAGCTAATGAGGATGCCAAAAAGGCAAGCTCAGACGAGGTGTCTATGTGCTTCATGCTGTAGTTTGGTGAGAAAAATCCCAGTTGCACATAATAACATAGAGATCGTCACAGAAAACATAGATAAGCAATGTCTTGGCCCCCCAGTCAGGAAACTCAAATCAAAGTGATGGGCATACCAAAGAAGTGAGGACGTACTAGGAAAGGCAATAGTTATGGAAATAACAGAACACAATTACTCATTTTAGGAATCCATCTGGTTAGGTGTGTTGTTCAATTTAAATGATGTGTAAATGCACTCACTTAATGGCCCTCATTTATACATTTATATATGTCATGTGAGCACTACAACACACACGGTTTCAATTTTAAAACCTAAAGCACAAGTAGCAGACCTCACCTTTGCTTGATGCCTTTGGGTGTCAAAATCAAAAAGTTCAGCTTGTGCCCCTTCCAAGGAAATATAATACATAAGCATCTGTGCACCCTGAGGTCTGCACACAGCTGCACAATGTTTTATGAGATGTTGCAGTGGCTTCTGCTAGACTTCCTGACGTACAAACAATCAAACCCTCCTTCCCCCACATCCCATTCTCCCAAGCAAATGCCTGAGAAAAGAGGTTTTTATAAGCCAAATCTGTCCTTTAACCACTTTTGCTCTCAAGAGCAGAAGTTATCTCAGTATTTACAGAAGAACATGATCTTGGGCATTTCAGTTTTGAGTGGAAGGAAGTCAAACTTCTTAGCTTTGGTTCAAAACAAAAGTTTCTGTCAATAAAGTCTAAATCAACCTTAGGAGGCAGAAATAAGTATGCTCCACTAAGTAGAAAAGCATGAGCTGACGTTTAAAATCTGCACACCACTCTCTCAGCCACCCAAGAGAGAAATGGTTCTACATCAACAGAAGAAAAATGCAACCCTGAAAACTGATATCTGTGGACTTACACCAGGACAACTGCATCACAACACAACACCCTTGCACTCTCCTTGCTTATACTCTAGCTTTTTCACTCAGCTTATCTAATTTTCTAACTAGATCCAGGTCAATAAAATGCAACAGAATGGAATACCAACTCTTTCTTCATTTTGCCAAGAAAATGTGAATGTGATAAACCAAAATACTTTTTTAATTGGTGTTGATTTTGGAAAATGATTTGGTTTGGTCTTGAACGCTAAGGCCTTTAACTTGACATTCTCAGAACAAAAGAGTTTGATTCAAAGTGATGTTTCACTTTCATAAGTGGGTTTAATTTCACTAAAAAAGAACAAAAGCATGAATAAAATATTAAATTAAATTAGATATTTGTAACTTTGCATGCAGCTCACAAAAAGACATGGCAAGGAATTCTTTCTAATGAAGTCAACACAAAGTGACTTGAAATTATTTTTTAAAAACTACCCAAAAAATGAAAAATGATCAGGCAATCTCTCAACTACCTCATGCCTGATTCCAAATAAAAACCAGCATATACCTTGCTTGCAAAAGCTACTTTAGCATTTATTTTTCTGTTTCCAGAAAATGAACATGAAACTGTCAGTACAATATATTCAACTTCCTAGAGCAGGGTGCATTAGGAATGAAAGTAGCCACCATCAGGACTGCTTTGAGCCCTCTGCCAGATTGACATGGCCACATTTTTCAAAACAAATGCAGCAATACATTTATTGTACTTGTTATCACATAGAGAATCTATAAGGAACTCCTTTTATCATGGTCATAGCTTCAGCATTCAGAAGCACCAGATGATCAGTCTTTCAGCAATTTCACAGTGCCATGGTCTGTGTTAATCTGAGATTTCAAAAAAAACCTTGGATGGAAATTATGAAAATTCTGAGACAGCTGAGTGGGAACAAAGTAGCTAACTACATCAGCCACTCCTAAAAATTTGAGCCTGAGTGCTTTTATACAGTCATTTGAACTTTCAATCAGTGGTATCTAGAGCAATAATCTTCTAGATGGAAATCCTCTGCTGGTGGCCTTTCTCTTGGAAAACAGTGTGGGCTTGGGAGGTAGAAGTACTGTGAATGACATTCCCTCCACAGTTCTGGTGTAAATCTCAATGCATGCACAAAGTCATGGTGGCGTTCTGCTATATGAATGTTCAACAATCTGAGTTTAAGGGATATATGATCACTCTTTTCAAGTGTTTCCCTGGAAACAATTTGTCTCTTGGCAGATGTTGCATACTTAGACAGGAAACTAAATTTAAATCCTTAGGCATAATATCTTGGTCATGCCTGCCCTTTTGTTTGAACTCCTTTAATAAAACTCTTGCCCTCACACTTGGCTGTACTAAATCCAAATATGATCTTTGCTTCCTCGTCATTATTAGCTCAGAGGGAACACTCTAGTAGTTGTATGCAGGGTTATCCATTACCTAAAAGGAAAATGTGCCAACTTGGATCTCTGCTCATTGACTTACATGATGTTTACCCAAGGATTTTCATGAAACTGGCTTATAATGGCTATGTAATTTGCCTCTTCTGAGCAGCTTTACAGAACTGGTATTCATCATCAACTCAGGCTTTTCAGAATAGAACAGGTGAGTCAGTTCGTAGGTGGCTTGGGAATAAACAACAGAACAAGGTGGAGTATTTGAAAAAAAGTGAAAGTAGAACTGGTGCAATCAATCAAAAATATGATTCTTAAATGAGTAGTTTTGGAAGGGGGTGACGACAAATGAATGGAAATGTTATGTACACAACTTAGCCTCATACCTGGCTGAAGGCATGTAGTGCAACTGGAAATTTTGGAAAGAAGTACCTGCCCACCTGCCTGCTTTCTTGGCCAGCAAGAGCAGCGCTTTCCACATGGATGAGAGACCAAGGCAACTCTCCACTTTTGCACAAAAACACAGGTGAATGCAAACAGGACAGGGGAGAGGAAATCATCCTGTTATTCCACAGTGCACGTAAGCTTGGACTCACATTGCCAATTCTAAAAACCATCATTTCCCAGACAACTACAGGGTGACAGGGCACAGCTCAGGAGCCTACATTGCCCTTTAGTGATAGCAGACTGCCAAAATTTGTGTCCCAATGAGCATGCTCACAGGTCTTCTGGGGGAGCTAAGACCTCCCGCATTAACAAGGGGATTTGGGGATATTTTTTTCCCTGACTTTTGCCTTTTCTTTTTTTTTTTTTTTAATTGATCCTGAAATGGTCTCAGTGGGCCTGAAAGCATGTGAAAAGGGAGACAAAGTTGGATACAAGTCCCAGGAGGATGGCATAAAGATTTAACAATACCTCTCAGACTCAAATCCACTGATGAGGTAGATGCTGGCAAAAGACTGTGAGGAATTATGCAGTGTTCCCTCCCTCTTCTTTTTCTTCATAAAGAAGCTTGTAAGACAGAGAGTGCCTGAGACATGAGCAATGTTTTTGTAGGGAATAGATGCCTTTTAGAAGTGGGGGGAAAAGCAATTTTCAAAATTTACTTTTCATCACTGTGCAACACCTTGAAAATATTTTGGCAAAAAAGACAGATGTTGTGCAGTTCCAGGATTCTATCAGAGGTTCAGTTTCTTTGGCGGGTGGAATAGAAAATGGTACCAGTATACTGGAGGAAATATGAATAGCTCTAGTCAAATGCTGCAACCAGGAAAAACAGAGAAATTTTCTGTGTCTCATCTAAACCATTATTAGGCATGAATTAAGGAAAGTTAACCTTTCTTTCACAAATTCATCACAAATTAAGGCTCTGTTGTGTTGGCAAATTTGAAAGACATGCCAGGAAGCAATTGCTGTATATCAGTACATAATGCAAGTAAATGGCACATACAAAGGACGAAAGAAAAGAATTCCACACCCATTTTGCATGTCATGAGCTGGAAAATGATGTCTTGCAGAAGGCCTCACAAAAAGATTGTGATAATGAGGAATAGCATGCAAAGCTCTCAAATCCTATTTTAATGCTACTAAGGCAAGCATTTTCTTCCAAGTACGCTTTAGCTTCCTCATTCACACAGCAGGTACTACTCTACTAATGTCAAAGGAGTTATTTTTGCTGAATTATACAAATAAGAATAAAAGTCAAACCTAGAAAAAAGCATAGTCACTGAACCAGGATCACAAATATGCTCCAGTGGCTCCATGTTACTTCAGTGATACAAGGCAGCCATAAAACTAGATTAAATAATGTAAGGCTTCTGTGTGTTACCAGAGAAGTACAGAGCAGCCGGTACATCTATAGGAAATCTATATTGCAACGTTTTACTGTTTTGACCCTATCACCTTTCTGACTCTCTCATCAAAGATTAGTACCAATTCCAGATGCAGTGAAAATAGATGGAAAATAAATTACTGGAAAAAAGGAAAACTAAGCATTTCATAGCAGCAACCCAAAGAAGTTGTAACTTCTATTTCCTAACTTAGTATGCAAGCACATCTCTACTGCTGTGATTTTAAACTCCCTACAACCATATTTCTCCATAAGGAAGAGATAGCAATATTGAGTTCTTATTAGCATCGCACCATGCTCCACAACTCTGAAGCCAGGAGTTTGTAAGCAGAAATTCATGAAGTCTAGAGAAGGCTGAGAACCCCTTAACTGATCATAGATATTGAAACAATTTCCAAAGATTTCAAATCCCCTGTCTCTCATGTGTACCAGACTCAGGTAGCTTTATTGTACACAATTATCACTGCTTAAAAATCATATGTATTTATAAAACATACTTGGAAAATAGCTTCACATTGTCCCAGTATGGTTTAAATGATCTGCAGTGAAATGGGTTGAAAAATCTTTTTTTAAATGTAAAATTTCAGAAATTACAAATAAAGTGAGAAAATATACATCCTCTTCACATATTCTTTTCCCATACTCAGAGCAATAGAAAATTTTTTATATCCATTTCAAAAAATAAGGGAAAAAAATCTTAAAATTCTGTCTGAAGTTGGTTTTCCCATATCAGTCCATCTAATACTGTAGTAAATCTTTAGAGTGAAATCTGAAACAGTTGGAAAAGGACAGAAAGAATTTCCTTAAACAAATTTAAACAAGATAGAATTTCCTAGCAGTGAGAATGATTAAATATTGGAATGACTTACTCACACTGGCCTATCTGAAAGAAAAGGCAGTAGATGGCTCACAGCCGGTGTTCAAAGAGGGAAGATCTGGCTGAACATTGTGGTATGTATTTTTCTGGCATGGGAATCTCTGAATCTGAAGTCTTCTCCTCATCTCTGTCCTTTTATGCCATGAACGTAGCTGCAATGTTTGCTATTCCACAATAAGATAATGAGGCAGAACACACCGTCAGTTTGAGGATTATAATAAATTAGGGGAAGTCAGTGACAAACTGAGTAGCAGACATTCAGAGATAATTTGATAAATACAAGGGCAGGGTCAACAGAAAACTTCTGAAGTACAGTGCAGAGAACTGCAAATTCCTGCACCTGGGACAGAAAAAGTCCATGCATTAACACAGTCTAGGAGCTGGTGGGTGGTAGCCCTGGTGGAAAAGTTGGGAACCAGACTAAATATGAGCCCACAGAGTACTCTCATCATGAATACTGTGAGTTTAGCTGTGTTTAGGAGTAAAGTGGTTAAGGGATCTAGGGAGGTCACTGTCCCCTTCCATTTGGCACTGGTGAAGCCCCACCTGTGTCTCATTTTGAGGTCTCCAGCACCTGTTTGAGGCTAGAGGATGGAGCTGGGAATTAAATATTACATGGAAAAATTCTTAGGGGAATATATGCTTGAATTGGAAATAGAGATATTTAATGTTTTGGAATAAACAGGAGGTCCAGATGAAACAGTTCTCATTTGTCTCTTCTGTCCTTAATTTTAATGTAATCTAAAATAACCAGCTCTATGAAGTCAGTTCATTTCACTGATGGTTTTGGCAGAGTTTCTCTCCCGTCGTGTTGCCAGGAAACATGGCAGAATAAAACGACTGTTGGGCTGTCACAGCTTTAGGCCTTATGACTCTAAGGGATGAATGCCAAGGCAATCATCATGCTGGGGAAGTTGCACACTTTGTGAGCTCTGCAGCATTACGTGTCCCTGTTAAAGGGAAAACTCATGAGGTCAGAGGAGAAAAAGACATGGAAGGAAGGAGCTAGAAAGTAATTAATCCCACCATTTAATCTCTGCTGGACTACTACTGCCTGTATTTCATTTGAGCAGATGCTGTCTGAGCAGACAATCTAAAGACAGCAATACAAACTGAGAAATTATAGAATGGCAGCACAATAACTCCTCTTCAGCAGAAATGTGATGAGGGATTCTGCAGACTAGCCCACTCTACCTAGCTTTATACTTTGTCTTATCTTTTTAAATATTGTCTTATTTTGTCTTTCTTTTTTTTTTTTTTTTTATTTTATCAAGATGCTCCTGTTTGAGCTAGCTGAGAATAAATCAATCCTAATTTTTCCACCAGGTTTTCCAGCCTGTATTAAATTTACCACTCACGGATAAATAATCTGTTATCCTTCTGCAACAAATTAATTGCAGGCTGTTACAGAATGAGTGATGTGGGTACAAATTCTGTGAGTCTCTGCTATATAAAATTCAATATAGCCTTTGCTGTTGAGAAAATACTGTGCCAATATACTTGGCAAAAAATATAGAATATGTGTACACCATGCAGGAAACTTTCAGGTCAGTTTTGACAGTTACATTTTAGGTACTTTTCAAAAAACTTGAAAAGATATGGAAAGGGTTGTTTTGAAGTATTCCTGTTACCCTGTGTACTTTATAAGCTGCCTCGGGTTCAACATATGGTGCATTTTTCTAAAGTAATTGTAAATAAATGCTTCTGATTGCTTTCAGAACTGCACCCAGCTCATCACTGTAATCCTCCCATGACACGTATGTCAGTCATTAAAAAATGAACCAAAAATCTACAGATATGTGAATGTCATGTTCTGTTAACCTGGCTTGGCTTTCTACACATATGGTGGATGGAGTGGAACAGCTATGGTATAATTAAGATTTAGTCCTGCAAATAGCTGCATAAGCTTAACGATCACTTTTTTGGGGGATGACTATACTGAGGTCTGCACTATGACTGCAATTCATACCATTTGTTGAGGCTGATTTATCTTTAAACTAGCTCGTTAGGTACTGCTAGGAGAGCAATTATCCCTGTACAGAACACAATATGGGTAAATTCCATGAATCTTGACCCACCTCCCTGTGGGTTTTGCATCTTACACTGAATCCCACATTTCTATCTACATCTCTAGTAGTGTCCAGGCTAGTTTACTTAGAAATGGCTTGTGAATGTATGTATAAATTGTAGGCACGGTACAGAAAAATCCTCAGGCAGTGAGAACTGTTTAACACAATTAGGCTTTTGCAATAGTACCATAAAAAATGTGTTTACACATGGATATGGACCTCTCCTGGGACAAACAGATCCCAGCAACTGGTGCAGTTGAGACTCAGAAGTACATGACTTTTTGTACTGGAGGGAGTTCTGTGCTGAGATATTTCAGAAACTGTGGTTAGTTTCCACTTAGCTTAAAGCTGTATGTTGTGAATCTGCAGCCTTGGTTGAAGTCAGCAGGAACTGCATATGTGTAAAGGAAGAATTTGGCCCATTAGGACCTAATATGGCACATCAAAGAAAGATAGAGTTGGCATCTTTTGGAGAACATTCTGATGTTCACATGCAAATGCACACTGTGGGTGGCATTGAGCTGGGTATGAATTGATTGGAGCATAGACAAGAACCAGAGCAACTGCGGCTAAGAGGAGGTCTGCAGACCACCCCCAGGATGCTGTAAGACCACCGGTTTCCTTCGGAAGGAAGGAGGCTAGGGTAAATGGAGACTACAGAGCACTACAGGCTCTTGCAACAGAAATTAATTTACTGTTACCAATGGGAACTGTGGCTAGGGATAAGGGCTGAGTGCAATTTCTTGTTCATAGTTGAAGCTAGCTCCTGAGAACTTACTGAGAAAAAAAATCAGTTGAGCAAACTTGGTAAAGTGGTGAAAACTTGCAGCTCAGCCACGATAGGGGCTCAGATTCTAGTCTATTCAATTTAGCAGAGTTTTCATTCAAAGATCGTATCTTGTTGTTACAATGAAATGCACATAGTGTTGTCTGTTGTTATAGTTTTTTCTCTTTTTATAATGTACAGGTGTACGTGCACATGCATGCTAGGCTATCTGATGGTGTGCATCTGTTCTGGGACTGGTTGCTCTCCTCATGGTCACAGCTAGCACATTAAAGATACATATTTGAATCTAATACGCTGTATTTAAAACCTTTTGGTACACTGCTGTCTACACTCTAAGACTGTGTTCTGGTTTCTCCTTTCCTAATGTGTGTGGGCTATTTCATGTCTCTCACTACTCCTCAGATTCATCATGCCAGACCCCTCTCACACTGGCAGCAGCAGCAGCATGTGCACTTTGGTGATTTATAATACAGGGCTCCTTGGGGAAGAGTGTGTTCCACTGGTAGTAAAAGGGGTTGTTGTGCAGGTGGAAACTTGTTTAAACAAATCTGAACTGAAGTTGTGCTATAATGGAGATTGGTAGATTAACATAAGCTCTGAGTGTCCAGAAAACCTAGGTTATTTTATGCATCAGAAACGTACCTGGGCCCTTCATTTCAGAGTTTTCCATTGACTGAAAGGAAAAAGAAAGTACTGTTGGGGTAAATCTGAAATGAAAATCAAATACTATTGTATATTAGATTGCAGGTGATGTGCAGGGGGAAAAGACACAGAGTTATTGTTGTCAGCATGGTTAATAAATAAATTGATTGTGTTTTCACAGCTCACTTAACTCTTCGGGTTTTTTTCCAGGTTCCTGAAAAAAAATTTCAAATATAAAAATGTCTCACAAAACCTGTCATTTTGCAAAATACCAGGGGGGTGAGGGGGAGAAAAATTAATGTACTGGTATATAAATATCAGAATTTGCTGACTAAATATTCTTCCTTGAGTAATCTACTCCCCAGATAATGCTGTTATCTATAAATTACAAGTGTGATTTTCTATTCAGACAGTTGAATGGAAAGGTTCAGAGCTCAAGTTTGGTTCAGACAATCATCCAGAATTCTGTTTATTGAAATTATCTGAGCTTATCAAATCTCCAGTTTGAACTGGCAGTCTTCTGAAAACCAGCAATTCATGTGAGATTTCTGGCACTTACCTTTCAGGTGCTGGCCAGAATCATCATTTTTGTAGTGTTACAGTTTCAGACCGTGATGGCAATTGCAATAGTCAAAATAAAAACTTTCTCTCTAATTGTTCCAGGATTTCAGAAATATCTGCTTGCAGTTTGGTTCTGAAAGTGTGAAAAGGCTGCGGAGAAGGTTTTTAATTTCCTTTTTCTTTTCTTTTCTTTTCTTTTCTTTTTTCTTTTTTCTTTTCTTTTCTTTTCTTTTCTTTTCTTTTCTTTTCTTTTCTTTTCTTTTCTTTTCTTTTCTTTTTTCTTTTCTTTCTTTTCTTTTCTCTTCTTTTCTTTTCTCTTTTCCTTTCTTTTCTCTTTTCTTTTCTCTTTTCTTTTCTTTTTTTCCTTTCCTTTCCTTTTCTTTTTTCTTTTCTTTTTTTTTTTCTTTTTCTTTCATTTCCCCTGACTCCTGTCTTTGTTTCTTTTGAATCAGTTATCACCTTAGATTAAAAGTCACGCTAGGGAAGCAATTCTAAATTTTGTTCAATATGGTAGCTCTTGTGCTTCTTCAGAACATCAAACCTATAACACAACTGTTACAGTAGTTTATTTCTTTGTCATCGGCTCTGCCTGTTGAAAATTAAAACATTTTCCTCATCTCGATGTGTGGCATATCTAACTGTGAAAGGCCTCACCATCTGTTTTAAGGCCTATAGAACTTAGTAGGGAATGTGAACACCATTGTAAGAAACTTCCAGTGTTTGTTTTATTTCATTTCATATACAAACTAACTTCATATAATCTCAATACAGAGCATTTTATATATATTTTTAGAAGTATAAACTGCTTTAGATTGGAAAAACAGATTACACACCCTATCTTCTTAGGCTCCAGGAAAAACCTTAATAAGATACCTTCTTTTTTTGACGTACACAAACAAAAGTCTGTGCTGTAAGGCAAGGTTGAAGTTTCTCTCTTACAATTTCAGCTGTTAAGACAGATATTCAGCTGAAGTTAGACATCTATCTTCCCTCTGCTGACTATTGACAGATCACACTCAGGCCTATGCAGAATGAAGACCCTAGGCCCACTGTAGGAGAGGATCTGGTTCTTAAGAACGTGGATGTACACAAGTTCGTGGGACCTGATGAAATCCATTCCAGAGTCATGAAGGAGCTGGCAAATGAAGTTGCTAAGCCACTGTCCATCAGATTTGAAAAATCATGGCAGTCAGGTAAAGCTCCCGGTGACTGGAAAAAGGGAAATATAACCCCCATTTTCAAGAAGGGGAAAATGGATGAGCCGGAGATCCACAGGCCAGCCAGTCTCACCTCTGTGCCTGGCAAAATCTTGGAGCGGGTTATCCTGGAAGGCATGCTGAGGCACATGAAGAACAACAAGGTGGTTGGTGATAGCCAGCATGGCTTCACTAAGGGGAAACCCTGCCTGACCAATCTGGTGGCCTTCTATGATGAGGTTACTGAACTGATGGACAGGGGTAGAGCAGCTGATATCATCTACCTGGACTTGTGCAAAGCATTCAACACTGTCTCACATGACATCCTTTTCTCTAAATTAAAGAGACATCAATTTGATAAGTGGACCACTGGGTGGATAAAGAACTGACTGGATGGCCACACGCAAAGAGTTGTGGTCAATGGCTCAATGTCCAGCTGGAGACCAGTAACGAGTGGTGTCCCTGAGGGATTGGTGTTGGGACTGGTCGTGTTCAACATCTTTGTCGGTGACGTGGACAGTGGGATTGAGTGTGCCCTCAGCAAATTGGCCAATGACACCAAGCTGTGTGGTTCAGTTGATAATGCTGGAGGGAAAGAATACCATCGAGAGGTACCTTGACATGCTTGTGAGCTGGGCTGATGCCAACCTGATGAAGTTTAACCATGGCAAGTGCAAGGTCCTACACCTGAGTCGGAGCAATCCCAGGCACAGCTCCAGGTTGGGCAGAGAAGAGATTCAGAGAAGCCCAAGGAGAAGGACTTGGGGGTGTTGGTCGATGGAAAAATGAACATGAGAAATTCTTCTCTGTGAGGGCATTGAGGTCCTGGCACAGGGTACCCAGAGAAGCTGTGGCTGCCCCATCCCTGGCAGTGTTCAAGGCCAGGTTGGACAGCTCTTGGAGCAGCCTCCTCTAGTGGAAGGTGCCACCGCCCATGGCAGCGGGTTGAAACTGGATGAGCTTTAAGGTCCCTTCAGCCCAAACTGCTTTATAGAATCATAGAATAGTCAGGGTTGGAAAGGACCTCAAGATCATCCAGTTCCAACCCCCCTGCCATGGGCAGGGACACCTCACACTAAACCATATCACCCAAGGCTCTGTCCAACCTGGCCTTGAACACCACCAGCGATGGAGCATTCACAACTTCCCTGGACAACCCATTCCAGTGCCTCACCACCTGCACAGTAAAGAATTTCTTCCTGCTTCTACATATCCAGAGTCTTTGAACAGAAAGTGCAGCTGAAGAGACAGCATTGTTGCCATGAAATCCTGGTCAGAACCTAATTCCAATTGGCTGGGCTACCAGCTCAAAAAGATCAGCTGAGGGACCATAAACAAAAGATAATGAGAAATGGCAGCAAGACACGCTGCAGGGGGTAGAGATGGCCAGTAGGTATCACACGGATCAGCATTAGATCCAGTCCTATTAAATAACTTAATTAATGAGTTGGAAGAGAGAATAAGTGTCATGTTAAAGGAGCCTGCAAATGATGAAAAAATAATAGATATTCTTCTACAGACAGGCAGAGGAAGAAGAAATAATGTAGAAGGGACCTTAGAAGATTAAAATTATGGGCAGGAAATTAAGATTCTATCTTTTAATTTTCTTTCTTTATTTAAATCTAGTGCATCTGGTGGAAAATTTGAAACAGATACACAAATGCAAATAAAAACCTGGGAGGCAGCTATGCCTGGAGAATTCAAGGACCAGTAATAAAAGGCATGGCTTTATGTTATGACACAAAATGGCAGCCCAAAAACTACTTTAGGCTAAATATGCATGTGTCACTTTATGGAGCAAGAAAACGTCTCCCTGTGCAGAGCTGGGGTGTAAGCCTGATATAGGGAAATTAAACAACATGTTCTACCAACAGCAACAAACTGCTTATCAAAGGTGTGTTATGGCACAATGCTCCCTCAGGACTTCAAACAGATTCTGTTTGAAGCCTAAACCAGTGGGGCACCTTTTTCCCCTGCTGAGTATTTAGTTCTTGAAATCAGACAACAGGCAATAACTGCAATTTTGTTGGGTTTGGTTTGGCTGCTTGTTTTTTCTAAATAGGACTTTTATTATCCCCTCTTTCCTGAGCAACCCTGCAGTTGCCTATAGAAGTAGTGAGTGGTGGACAACACATGAAGTCCCAGTATAGAAACAGGAACCCTTCAACCACCAAAGCACATTAAGCACATCAGAATCTCAGCCCGAAGTCCCCATCCAAAGACAGGCAAGAACTATCAGGTAGATGAAAACTATTTGGAAGCAACTGAGGAATTCTAACAGGCAATAGAGAGGCTGGGTAAGAGAAAGTCATATCTGAGTGACTTTTGCCCTGGTCCTCTCTTCAGATCCCTATGCAGCTCTTTCCTGGTAACACCAGACCTACTCTGTAAGAAATGGTAAAACATTTCAGCTCTGGTTTCCAGATCTTTTGGCTGAAGTGTGACCGCACCGTGATGCTTTCTGCATATTTACCTGCCATTAAATGGCATGCGTCCCACTTCCCCTAACTACGAGGTTCCCTCAGACATTAGCAGCTGTCAGAGATGTCAGAAAGGCAGGGTTTGTTCTGTAGCTCTGCACGCCTGCCAGTCACTGCTGCCAGCCAAGAAACCAAGCACCGTGTCAGCCTGCTTCAGGTGTCATGTCCAATGTCAACAGAAACAGACATCTTCTACAAAGTGCTTTGAGCCTTTCAAACAATCACAATTTAAGATGATGTTTCTCCTCTTCTCTCTCCAAGTGTGTTCAAAAATATCAGACAGGGGGAGCTTCTGTTTTCACCTTCACAGAAGCTCTCCATAAACTTCACCTTCATAAACTCCTGGTAAAACAAAGACCACAGAAAGTCAGAAGCTGCATTATGCCATCCTGCTTCTCACCTCCAAGGCCCTACTTGAAAAGATTCAGCCTCCTTTTCATCCACGTACTTACATTTTCTCCATGGACTAATTAAGTTTTCCTACATATAAACTTGGATTCTACGGACCAAGAGCATTGTGCTTCCCACCTTGTGAAACATTCCTCCTTTTATTGTTAGAAGCATCCCTTCAGCCTTGGCATTTCATTATCTGTGGATACTTTCTCTGAAGCAAAGAGCATTTCATCCCTACTTTATTATGAAGTGCAGAGTGATACCTCAAGGATGCCATCAAGAAACATGCTTTGCTGATTTTAGCCTGGAGTGGCACTTCCTTACACAGCTGCAAGCTCCTGTGCAACTGCATGTCACCAGAGAACTGCAACGAAGAACCCAAGGTACAGATAAGAAGTGTTCACCCATGGCACTAAATTACTTGTCACGCAGGACTGTTGTACTTGAGCACATTAAAAAGAAATTAAATAGCACTCAGAAGCAGACAATAATAAAAGGTTGCTGCTGCATAACATCATTCAGAAATACCATGCAGACCAGTGGGGGGATGTTCAGCTGAACCGCCATGGCCTGGCAGCCAGGTCTACGTGACTCAAACCCTTTCACACACTAGACAAACACTTCAAAATACTACCCTAAGCCTACATCATGCTTTGCAAGAATTAGTCACCTCAGCAACATGAGACACACAACTTTCCATTGCTTTCACTGTGTATTTTTTTATAACCACACACTAACTACCTCTATCCTTTCCCGTCCCGTAAGGGTTGTGAACAATTTACTTCCCATTTATCATGAATCACACGGCACAGCAGACGCTAAAATTGAGAAAATACTGGCACAAGAGCAGAAATGTTACCAGGAGACATTCACAATGCCAGACAATTGCCCACTGCCAGCTCGAGAAGCAACCTGCTGTTTGAAAGAGGTAATCCATAGGAAGAAAGTACTTCTGATGTATTTCACCTACCGTCACACCAAGGAGTTTGACTAGCATGACAGCTCTTGAGAAGGGAGCTCGCTGAGCACTCAGAAATCCTTCTATGATATCAAAGCCATAGAGATAAGCTACATTGATCAAGACAAGTGTTGGAGTTTGTTTTCCCAGCTACAGGACAGAAAACATTGGTATTTCAAATGTCAAAGGCTTTCCTTTAACTTTTCAATTGATCCACAGATCAATTTCTCTCATCCGTCTCTTCCGCGAATAAATTAAACCAAGGAAACAAAGGGAACACAGGGACATAAAAAGCTCTACTGGCATTTGCTGCAGAATACAAGGAATGTTCCAAAAGGAAAAACCTAAGCAGTTTCAATCCATATGGATCTCAGAGGATAAGCATGTCATAGCAGTTGCTGCATAAATCTGGGGCAGCTGTGAGATCCACATCCACGTTTCTCAAATTTTGGACAACCAATGTGCACCTACTGTTCTAAAGGCAAAGCACCACTTTATTCAAATGCTGCTATATACAGCCTTCAGAAGGAAGAATTTGGGCAAGGCAGGCTCTCACCAAGACCCCGGTAACAGACCCATGCCCTAGCTGCTACAGTGTGAAAGGTCTGCTTCATTCACTGCATCCCTCAAGTGTACTGTAGATCTACTCATTAGCTTTACACTGCCTAACTTGGGGTTTGGTGGTGACAGATCACAGGGAACAGCAATCCACCTGCAAGAGACAGCAAAAGCAGCAGAGTAAATACCTGAAGGAATTATCCCGCCTTAAATACCTCAGCTATAGGAGCAGCCAAGGTTTACTGCAGTCACAGCAAGCGTATGTTCTACCACTTCTGAGGAACAACCTGGAAGAATCAAACTTCAGAGCTACTTCAGAAACTGCGAAGCTTTGCAATGCTTCACTGAGGGGAGATGAACACAAGCAGCCTACAACAAAACCAGCTTGGTGTCTGTCACTCATACCAGCTATATGAGAAAACAAAGGTTTCCTTCGCATCCATGCATTCCTCCCTCTTTTTCACTTCCTTTAGTTTAAGTAACCCAAGTATCAGCTTTTAAGGCAAACAAACTTGTGGTGCTTTTCCACCATTCACTGTCTCTGCTCCCATCCCTGTCATATCTTCTTCCAAGCTGCATCTTTGGGATTTTACTGAATTCTTTGCTTAACAGCTGAGAAAGACACAGCTGCCACCTCACCGTCATGAACCTGACCCAACCTGGACCAAGCCAGAAAGCAAGAAAAGAGCCCACTAAGCTTAATATTTCATAGAGGACAGCCATACATCTTCATGTCTGCATATGCTCTTGAACAGTAACGTCCTACAACTCTGGCAGATGCTACTGAAGAACCAGTTACAGGTCACAGCATGAAGGAAAGCTGAAATTAATGCCCGTTTATGTTAATCTACTGTCTGTAAACTGCACCGGTTTAACTGCAGTTTCACAAGAAGCTAAGCTGGCTTGGGGTGGAGAGGAAAGGAGAATGGAGTGGTTAAAGGAGGACAGCTAAGAGGAGGAAGCGCTGTTGCCATCTTTTCTTGAAAAGTAGTGCTCAGTGGCTTTAGGGAACCAAGAAAATCTAAAAGTGGTATTTTTCAGTCTGGGTTGTAGGAATTAAAGCCTGGTAAATGTCCTTGGGAAAATTCAGAAGACAAAGGATCCAACCCAGCCACCTCCTTACCACAGATTCTCTAAGAAATTGGCTCTTTTCTCTTTATATTCAGAAGCTTCTTTTTAACTTCCCCTCCCACATCACTTATGATCTTTGTTAACTACTGCACCAGTGCTTGCCCAGTGCCCTCTGGATTTACAAAGCACCCATTACCTTGCTCACAACACATTCAGAAGCCATCTCTGACCTAGCCTTCAAGGTTCACCCTGCATTGCCTCGCTGAAATACACTACATAAGTCTATCCCACAGGAAATTACCAACCAGCCCCTTTCATCTTTGAGATGCCCTAGGCAGTGGAATAGCTGTCAGGACATTCTGCCCTTCAGAACATATGCCCCATATTCCTCCAAAACTGGAACCCATAACGTTCTATGTTCATTTAACATATTCAAGACAGAAGCCAAGTTCTTCTGTCTTGATCAGTCCCAGAACACATCAGAATGGATAGTCATACACCCCTGCAAGCATTATAAAGACCTCCCTCTCAGAGAACCTGATGTTCCAGCTGGACTGCAGTTGCTCAGGCACACAGTACAAGGGGATGAGTTATGCCTGCAGAAAAGCCCATTTTGGCTTTGTGGGCTGCACTCAGATTCTTCCCATCATTATGGCACAACGTAGAAAAGGCCAGGTCCCTGGGCAAGGTGGAGACTGCTCTCTTACAGGGTCATTTTCAGGAGTTTATTTTGGTCTTCTTTAAAGAGGCCATCATGTTAGCGGTGCAGCATCTGAGCTTTGTAGCTCTCCAGCTCTCTGTCACACAAGAGACTGGGAAACTAACCACAACAACTCTGCTTAGCAGAGCTGTTCTCTAGGGAAGGGATAGGATACACAGTGCGGTTTTGTGGCAATAAGGAGGCAGAAGCTCATTTTTGCAATCCCACAGGCAGGAGGACTTCAAAAGCACAAGCCACAAGATAAATGGAGCTATCTTGGGACAAAGAGAGCTGTTGTGTATGTCCTTTTCTAAAAAATAACCCCACACATGATATTATGTTGCCCTCAGAGGATGAGCAGCAAAGGGGCAATTATTAACTGGCCAGACTGAGCTGGAAGAACAGGGTTGGGTTTGGCAAAGACGGAGGTACCACACAACCACAAAGACATCACAGCAACTCTGCTGCCTACCAGAAAAATGGATTAACTCAAAAGTAAAGAAGAAACCTTTACCAGTAACAATTTTTAATATATATACACACACATGAGATATACACACACATGCACTCAAAAACACAAGCTTAATGCAAATATGCTTTACGGGCTCGAATGGGATAAGGTCTTTCCAACAGAACTGCCAACAGGAAAAACAAGAACGTCTGTGTTGGGGTTACTGGAGGGCAGCTCTGGTGTACATCAGTCCCTATTCAGCCCACCCACATTGGTTTGCTTTCGAGGCAGCTCCTGAAGCACCAACCTACACCTCCCACAGCACCCAGACTTCAGACTCCTTTGCATCACTTAGATAGTGGCCACAAAACTCCCTCTGCTTCAACTGGAAGTCTCAGGTGCTGCCTCCACAAACCCACAAGTTCATTCATACTCACACCCCAGAAAAGATTAATCACAGTGAAGAGCACCAGAAGATCCCTTAGAGCCAATGTCAAACTGTTCAAGTTGCGTTGCTCCTTCACCTTCAGTGAAATAATAGCAACAGCACTGAGGCTGGGGGGGGGGAAGATGCACAAAAAGCTAAATGGCCTAATTATGGAACCACATCTTTGTAGGGATGTGTGTGGCCTCCACTATTACAGCATCAGAGTGCTGCCTTCTACTACTGAATAATTTCAACAGCTCTTAAAAGTTGGGAAATACTGTCTTAAATTCAGAAAATAGAAGCCCGAAAGTACAGATCTGTGAGTATTCAGGTACCTAAGTCACTTAAAATCAACAGAAAATAAGACATTCAACTATCATTACACATCTGGCCAAAGAGATTTAGCCCTGACTCTCGGCATTACCAAGCGCTCATACCTCCCACCGCAAGCACAATTCGTGCTTGGAAACCTGAGCCCTAAGTGACTTCCCAAAGAGCTTGTGGCCAAACTGAGAAATTAACACACATCCTACCTGGTCCCAGTCCACTTCTTAACCAGGGCACAATCTGCTCTGCCCTACCTCCGTCCTTACCCCAGAGAGCTCGTTAAAACAAACTGGCAGGAAATCAAAGTCGCTGCTGCCCAAAGGTGGAAGGATTTGCACGCTGCTTGGGAAGTCACAGGAACACCTCCTTCCGCTCCACTTCGCCACTCTGCTCCCCGACCAACATGAAGTGGATCCAAATCCTGCTTCCCCCCCGAAAAGGTCAGAACCAGGCTCCTGAGACCCTCCTGAGGGTTCCCAAGTTCCTGTATTAGCCTTATAGTTATTAAAAGGCCAACACTGAAGGAAGTCCAGTCCTGAGGCCACCACTGACCTAATAAACACTGGAATTACATTTCTTCCCAGTGAAGAGGCTGCCCGCCTGATGGCACAAAGCCAACATTTAAATGCTACTGTTGCTCAGAGCCCTGAATTAGTTTTGGATCTGGGGAGTTTGCCTTGAGCTACAGCCAAGAGAAACATAGGAACTGGAGGGAAATTTGTTAAACGTTAACAGAGCCGCAGGAAGGGACTACACCAGAGCTAGTAGGTGGCAGGGAGGAAGGAAGGGAAGCCACAGACAAGCAAAAGAAAGAAGCAAGCCATGGGAAGTGAGCAATGGGCAAGAAGATTTTTGTGCAGAAGTGACCCCCCCATCCGACCCCCCCACGGTGACAAGCAGGCATTTAGGTCCTACTTGCTCATGGGGGTGTTTTTTTACAGTGGCTCTCATCTACCTTCCTCTCAACGCCTGACTCATTTGCTGTGTCAATGCTGAGTTACCATGAAACTGGACTCTTATCCTTGGTCAGCCAAGAGCAGACAGATATTTCCAGCCTCCTTGGCTGGGATCTCAACAGCTCCCATGTTCTCACAGGGAGTGGTAGAGAGCTGCCTGCAGGAGCAGCTCTTGCAGCAGGCTCTTTTCATGAAGAGGATGCAGTCAAAACAGTGCAAGACCCTGCCTGTTCATGCTGTTCTCCGTTCTACTGCTGATCTGTAGGGACTTAACACAATGCCCTTCTTCCCTTGAATACTCAATCTAATACAAATGTTTCTGCAAAGAGAGTTTAAAGATACTCCCATTTTGACTTGGTTCTCTTCCTCTCCTTTTCTCAGTAGGAAGAAGTTGAACATGAAGACTCCACAACTTGATAGTTGTTTCCTGTGAAGCCAAGCCAGCAATGGCACAACCTACACTGGTAGCTTCCACTGGAAGAGACCAGAGACGCAGGACAAAGGAAGATGAGCATCTTGTATCTTAGGAAGATCCCAAGACAACGTGACCCACTTAGTGACTAAGGAAAAGGCTGTGGGTGTTGTGTGCCCAGACTTTGGTAAAGCCTTTGACACCACCCTTCCACAGCATCCTCCAGGAGAAACTGACTGCTCGTGACTTGGACAGCATACTCTTTGCTGGGTGAAAAACTGTTTGGATGGCTAGGCCCAAAGAGTGGTGGTGAATGGAGTTAAATCCAGGTGGGAGCAGGTCATGAGTGGTGCTCCCCAGGGCTCGACACTTCTGTTCGGTATCTTTACTGATGGCCAGTTCTGTTTAATATCTTTACTGATGATCTGGATGAGGGGATTGAGTACAAAGCCTCGGTAAGTCTGCAGGTAACAGCAAGCTGTGTGGGAGTGTTGATGCGCTGCAGGGTAGGAAGGCTCAGCAGAGGGATCTGGACAGGCTGGACTGATGGGCTGAAGCCAACTTTATGAGGTTTAACAAGGCAAAGTGCCGGGTCCTGCACTTGAGTCACAACAACCCCATGCAATGCTACAGGCTGGGGGAAGAGAGGCTGGAAAGCTGCCTAATGGAAAAGGACCTGGGGGTGTTAGTCAGGAGCCAGCTGAACACGAGCCAGCTTGAGCCCAGGTGGCTGAGAAGGCCAATGGCACCCTGGCTTGCATCAGAAAACATACTGTAGCAGGGGCCAGGGCAGTGATTGCACCCCTGTACTCAGCCCTAGCGAGGCTGAACCTCAAAACCAGTGTTCAGTTCTGGGCCCCTCACTACAAGAAAGACACTGAGGTACTGAAGGGGGTCCAAAGAAGTGCAATGGAGCTGGTCAAGGGTCTGGAGAACAAGTTTTATGAGGAGTGGCTGAGGAAACTGGGGGGGTTTAGCCTGGAGAAGAGGAGGCTCAGCGGGAACCTTATCCCTTTCTGTAACTGCCTGAAAGGAGCTTCTGGTGAGCTGGGGTTGGTCTCTTCTCCCAGGAAACAACTGACAGAACAAGAGGTAATGGCCTCAAGCTGTGCCAGGGGAGGTTTAGATTGGATATCAGGGAAAATTCCTTCACCAAAAGGGTCATCAAGCATTGCAGCAGGCTGCCCAGGGGAGTGGTTCAGCCACCATCCCTGGAGGCGTTTCAAGGACGTGTAGATGTGGCACTTAAGCACATGGCTCAGGGGTGGACTTGGCAGTGCTGGGTAACGGTTGAACTCAAAGATCTTCAGGGTCTTTTCCAACCTAAACAATTCTGTGATTCTACGAATTGGAAGCAATGAGGAACTATAGATAGCAGAAAGCAATCCCTCTGTCATCTTCCCAGGGCCCACAAAGGACCTTTGTTTGCACCAACTGAATCTCCACTCTTTCCACCTCTCACACATGTGCACGGGTGCCGTAGAAAAGGATAAAACAACTGGAGAGCACACTCATTAAAGATCTTACATGCCATCCTTTACTGTGTCACACTTGAAGCTGAACACTGCTGGGGGGCAAGAGCATTTGCCCCCCCCCCCCCTCCAAATCTCCCACCACAACACAGAGAAGCCTTTCAAAGCTTGAAGAGTGTATCTGAATAAACCATCTGTGCTACTTGACGGAAGAAACAAGCTACAAACATGGTATTAAAGAAGCAAGAGAATGAGCAGAGGGCATTCAACCATATCCAGACATTAAATCAGCTGAGTAAAAAACTGGTTAAAGAAAACAAGGAGAACCACAACACAGACTTCCCCCCCCCCCCCCATTTGAAATGAAACCAATATATAATAAAATGTAGAGTTTTCACTCATAGGAAGGTGCCTCTAAGCACTTTGAAATTCCATCTCATCACTGCTGGATAATGCATGTCCAAGCTGTCCGTCCACTTTCAATCAGCCCCCAAGTTCAGCAGAACTAAAGCTTTGCTCTCACACAGACTACAGCATTCCTTCAAATACTTACCTCTGGTTTTATGTTATATCCACCACAGGTGTATTCATGTTTCTATCAAGTTCACTTGCATCAATCCCCAAAGAATCTATGGAACTTTAGAGGTCTCTTCACAGATTATCACATTCAAGACTGCACATTAGGTGAGGCAGATATGGCCACGGGCTGCTAAAATCTGCAAGACTATCAGAATATAGCCAAATTTGAGTAAATCCCCACACAACCTCTCCACGAACAATATCCCCAAACTTGTTTTCTTTCTTCTGACACTTGTCTTTCATGAGATACAGAGTGTTTACAGGTCTCCTGCTGTGCACGCAAGTCCTTCCCCAAATGACACAAGTCCTCTTTCACACCAACATGTAAACAAGAGCAACGCTGGCTCCAGTGAGCATCCTCCTCCCCCCTCAACCTCCTAAAGGGTTAAGGCCCAGTTATCACACGCTGGTAGGCTGACAGCTTTATGCCTGTAATGTCTATGTGGGTTTCAGACTCTCCCTTTAATCAGGTTCCATTGCAATTAATCAGTGGGTTTCTTTATAAGAAGGAAAATAATAATAATAAGAAACGGCGAGCACTCTATTCAGCCCAATTCAATCTGTCCAGCCAAATCTCATGACCAGCTGGAATGCCCCTTTCCCAGCCTGCCCAGCAGGATGCCCAAGGATGGCGTGTGAACGTTTCTCTCTGCTCCTGCTCCAGCGTTAAAATGAACAATAGTCCCTGCCAGTGTCATTCTTCAGCAATTCATCTCTTCCTGTCGCCAGACTCTTTCGTTCCTTCTTGCCCCTTCCACCTTTTTTGTATGAAAAACAACAGCAGATCGGCAGCAATATAATAAAATAAAATTGTATTTACTTGGGAGATTTGAGGGAAGGGGCAAGAAGGGGGCGAAGGAGAAGAACAGCCCTTACCCCCCTCCTGCAATGAAGACACAGAAGAGGAGCGTTCTCAGGCCCCAGCTGACCTGCTCTGCTCCACGCCTGGTTTCCCTGCTGCAAGGAGCACTGAATTTGCCAGGGGGGCTGCAGGGAGGACAGGGCCCTTTTCTTCTGGAGGATGTTGGAACTGTAATTACAGAGAGGTAGTTTCCGGGGGGAAGTTAACATAGATCTCAACTCATGTTCCCTGTGTTTTTCATGTGCGGACCTGTGGCCTTTACTTGACTTTCTCATTCACCAGGGAATGAGTCAAAAGAGGCTGAAAGAGGCTGCAAACACAGCGTTATTAGATTTGGATCTCCTCTTCCTGAAGGAGCAGAAACAAGAGGGAAATGGTTTTATAGTATATGCATCTATATATGCACACATATACTCCTCAACAGAGCAGGAAACGTATCAGTGTAAAACATTAAGACACAATTGAATGGCCCATGAAGAACAGGTTAACCACAGAGGGAGCAGTAACTGGCATGCAAAGAGACACACCATGACTCCCCAGCATCAGCTTTCTCCATTGAAGGGAGATGAAGGACCAGGCCCAGTGTTACAGACCCTGGAAGACCTTACTAAATTTACTTTTACAGGGGTGAATTTAAAAGGGTTGTTTCCTGGAATGCAGAACTAAGCAACAGTCTGTGAAAGACTGTATCTCATACAGCATGCTTCAGAAGGAAATAACTCCAGCTGCTATTGATTACACAGGACATTTAGGATCTATCATAAGCAAGTTAAGAAAAGCTTTAATGGAATGCCAGAATTGAATTCACCTGCACAGCTTTTAAACAGGCTCCTTTTGCGCTTTATGACACCACAAAACCTCCACATTACTTGCAGCACAAAGTCCTGAATGGAATGTAAAATCATTACATGGCATTCATCACTACATCAGTCAAGCAGTCCATAAACACAGCTTCATTTGTCTTCACATCTTACCGCTGTGAATGGTTTCATCAGCTCCGTTTTACAGATCTCAGGCAGCCAGAGTTCCAAGCCAGAAACCTCTGTCCCTAGGTGTCCAACCTGAAGAGCCAAGGCATGGTCTGCAGAAGTGCTGGGTGCTCATAAAACACAACAGAAGGGAAGGGAAGCAACATAGGTGGTACTGAAGTAAAAAGCTGCCCCAAACAGGCCAACTTCAGGCCCCTCAAACTTGCAAGTCCCTTCTTTTCCTATGAGAAAGAGCAAGCAACAGAGAACAACCCGAAAGACACAAGCTCTTTTGTGGGTGCTCTACAGACAAGCGGACACTACAGAGAAGTGAGACTCGGAAACAAGAGGGACTGGCTAGATGAAGGACACAAGAGCATAAGGCAGAACATCCCATCTCACACCTGCTCCTTCCACCTGTCCTCATTCCCTTACCCTTTTCCATCACTCTTATAAGCTTTCATACTTCCACAATCCCATTCTCTTTCACTACTCCTTCCTCCTAATTTTTTCTTTTTACCCCCACACAAACACCCAGAAATTCAAATCTGATCCAAATCAGGAGCAAACACAGTCACCTCTCTTTCTCTTCCCATTAAGTACACATACCCAGATGCAAACTGCTTGCAAAAGAGCAGCAAAGTGATCCAGATGGAAAAGAACTAGCAAAAAGTTAACCCTTCAAAACTGCCTGGAAGAATCTAAATAGGAAATCAGGTTGTATTATTTATTCAGCATTTGGCATCACTGGATTGTTATATGGCATCAGCTGGACTGCTTTTTCACACCTGCTTATGATGTTATTTCTTGCACACAAAACCATCTTCAATACTGCATCAAATCACACAGAAATAGCCTGTACAGCCCATAGAAGCAGCTCCCTCCTCCTCCTCCTCACAGCCTGTAGGTCAGCAAAGGAGCTCTCAGTCCAGAAGACAGCTGCTCAGAAAGCATTATGCAGACAAGAGCTCCTGGAGCAGAACTTCTGTTCAACTCAGGCCTACCCTGGATAGTCAAACCTACCCAGCACGGGAGGTTTAACAAACATTCTCAAGCTTTTCTGTACTTTGACAAGACTTTAAACACGGGAAAAAAAGAGGCAGGGGAGAAAGGTAATTTTCTTCTATCCTTACGCTCCAAACTCACTGAATCATTTCTACCCGAAGCTTCACAGACAGCTTTAAGCAGAAACTCTTCTGTCTCTGAAGTTTCAACCTGGAAAGTTAGAAAAAGGACAAACTTAATCAACTCAGAAGAAAATCAAGTAAAGATTGAGGCAGGCTTTGGCCCCTATGGCACTACTCCTTCCCCCTTCTGCTCCAGAGGCATCAGGAACCTTCTCTTGAATTCCTAATTCACTGACACAGTCAATCTTGAACTCAAAGCAACTGTTCTCAACTTGCACTTAAAGGCTGAGGCTTCCATTTGAGTTCTCAGGAGAAACTGCTCCCAAAAACTTGTCTGTTTTTCCTGCCATCTTAGCTGGTCTAACTAAAGTTGTTCTCCCTCCCTACAAACTTTGCCTGACTTGTACTTGTGATGCTCTAAGGACAGAATGCTTCTACATTGTGCATAATATACGAGGGGCAGCCACCAGATACCAGTGAGGAGAAGGATGCTTAAAAATCTCCGTAATTCTGACATTATTTTGACTCAGGTCTGTATTTGGCATATCAGTAATTTCTTCCTACAAAGAAGAACCTGTCAGGAGACAAGGGTAGAATGAGAGAGGCAATGATGTCCCTTATGTGAAAGCACTGGCTAGATCCATGCTAAGAAATACTGCAAGCTTTAGCACAGCATAGCAGCCTTGCCTTCCCTCATCCTGTATATTCATCCACACACTGACACAGAATAAGCCTTTGCTTACTCAATTCTATTGATCACTTGGAGACTGGATCCAATAAGGAAGTTTTGCTGGGATTTAACTGACATGGGGGCACACAGTGATATGCAAGAGCATGCAGTGATAGGACAAGGAGGAATGGCTTTAAGCTGACAAAGGGAAGATTTAGATTGGACATTAGGAAGGAATTCTTCCCTGTGAGGCTGGTGAGACACTGCACAGGCTGCCCAGAGAAGCTGCAGCTGCCCCAACCCTGGCACTGTTCAAGGCCAGGCTGGATGGGCTGGAATTGGATGAGGTTTAAGGTCCCTTCCAACCCATACCATTTTATGAGTCTATGATACTATGACTGGAAAGGGAAGATGAGCCAGGCCTTAACCTGAGAGCTCAGGAAGTCCATCTTGGTATGTGCAGCCCCTAGTTACGCTCAGTGTAAAATATCTGTGGAACTATGACCTTAGAGCAAGAGTACTCCCTGTTCTTGGAGAATACTGACACAGGTAAGCATCTCCTCCCCAGGTTTAATTTCTGACATATCTGGAACAAGCATTGTGCTTCTGGCACCATTCCTCCTGTAACAAGAGCATCAGGTCTAAGCTGGCACTTGAATCTTTAATACACAGGAAATAATGCATGCCACAGAGCTTAGCCAATGTAAGAGTTCAGCCCCAAAGCATGGGCATGCCAAGCTTGCTGCCAGCCCTACAGGGATGCAAAGGCATGTTTAAAGGAGGTGGCCTGCTTCCTTTTTCCCCATAATGCTACAGAGAAGTGGGCTCATATGATCTCTTCTTAACAAAATCAAGCAGTTTCATGCTGTTTAGCTATCTCCACTACAGCTTTAGAAATGGGGGACAGAACCAGCACATGGATATGAGCTTACCTGACTATCCAGGACTACAGTAATGGGCTCAGGAAATTCCCAATGCCAAAACCTATCAGACAGTCCAGTTGCCATAGTTTGCTTTAAAGAGACATCAATTCTCTGATTTCTTCCACATCTGGAGCTGGGACCCTGATCAAATAAACTAGAAATTGAGAGATCATTCACAGCTAGTAGAGGGAACACAAAGTAAAGCATAAAACCAGACAGAACAGTTAAGCAGAAATAAGCTAGACAGACTGAGCACAAGAAAAGGTCGTGCTTTGAGCCTACACCAATACTTTGGAGGAAGCCACCCAGAAGGGGCTTGTCAGCTGATGTCTCCTGCTAAAAGAAAAACAAGAAAAGGAGACTGCTGAGCCCAAACCATTATGTGTTGTCTGCCTAAGTCTCTCCCCTCCCTCAGAACCAACACTTGATGCCCTCCCCCCATACCCTCTCTAGCTTTGGTGTGGATGCTGAATGCTGACAAAGGCGCCCTTTAGAAGCCTGGACCGCAGAAGCCAGAGATAAACCCCTTCACCCATCTCTGGTTTTGTCTCCCTCACATATACAGATTGTCTTCCCCCCACACCCCTCACACCCATCTCACCCTCCTCCCCTCAAAAGCGATTAGGGAAAAGCTGTAGAAATATTTGCCCAAAGCTGGAGCCTGTTGCTGGGCCCAGCTGTATTGTTGGTAGGAATACACACAGCAAACTTGCACTGTGAGGAGCCCTGCGGGACTCCAGGCGCTTGGAGGAGGCTTTGTGAGCCCAGCTCTGCATGCTCTAGCCAGACTATTGTGAAAGGGAAACAGAAAAACACTTACAAACCCCAATGCTCCCCACTCCCATCACACACACCCCCCTTCAAGTACCCCCCTTCCGGCAGCCAACACCTTCCCCAAGAGAAGTCTAGAAAGGAGTGGGCTGCCGATGAAGAGAATGAAAAGGTTTCCTCAGTTAGATTTAAGGCAACAAGTCAGAGCTGCAAGGAGTCCTTTATCTGCCAGGGCAGCCTCCCACTGCTCCAGAGCTGGGCCGAGCAGGGATCCTGGGGGCAGCTTTCTGAAGGCTGCCATTGATTTGTCACTGGTGATAAGTGAGGCTGGGGCCGTTCCCACCATCGCCTGCAGAGGGGACGGCTCTCCCACAACACCCAGTGGGGGAGAGGGGCAGCAAATGAGGAAATACAGAACCCAATGGTCAAAAAAACTCCTCAACAGCTCTTTTTTCTCTCATGAACAGCAACAAAAAGGAAACAACTGTGCTGAAAGCAAGGCAGGGGAGGAGAGGCAACAGTGCATGGGGGCAGCAAAGCCGCTCACTGGCAGAGGGGAGAAGGGGCAGGAGGGTTTCTTCAACCTCTGTCTCCAAAAGGCCTCCTCGTGCCAACCAAGTCAAACAATATCCCTTAAAAAACTCTCCAGCCGCTCCTTTGCCAATAGCAGGAGGCTTTTAAACCTGCTCTATTTACATAGAGAGACTCTTCTCTGGAGCACATGCTGCTGGAAACTTGTTCTTCTGCTTTTCGGGAGGGGAAATCTTTTCTCACAGTACTAAATGAATGAGAGAAGCTAATGAAGCACCATGTCTAAAAGGTGAATTCCCAAAGCAACAGGAGATCTTAGAGGAGCACCAGAGCTCCCCCCCAGGGAACACACAAATAGAGCAGCAGCTGCCTGGGCAAGACCAGATGCAGATGGGTGAACTGAAAGCAAGACAAAAGGGGGAGTCAAAAAAAAGAGGAAAGAAAAAACAAGAAGAAAGAAAATCAGTTAAAGAAGTAAGATCCTCAGCCTTTCTGATGTAACTAATTAGGAAAGACCATCAAAACGGGTTCAACTTGCATTATAAGATGCTTCTCTCGTGCTCCAAGATGCTGAGGAGCACATTAGGACACCTCTCCTTCCTTTCCCAGCCCTCAGCAAACCCCTCAGCCACCTCCTGCCCCAGCCAGGCTAAGGCTGAGGCACAGAGACCTTGTAACACAGCCTGAAGACCAAGAGATTCAAGTCTCCAGAGATAAAAGAGCATCATGCCTGCAGCCTCCTTCCAGTTCAATCAGACTAGACCCAGGAATCCAGAGGACTGTATCTGGCAAGATGTTACCTCAGGACAATTGTGTGCAGCTCCTAAAGCACCACTTCATAATCCAGCATGCTAAAATAAATGGAAGTTGCCAGGCTGTAAACTGTGACATTCAGCAGTATTCTAGCTCATTTTCAGCCATTCAGAGGCACAGGGCAGGTCACTGGGAGCAGTGATTATTTCAGATATCCTAGTCCAGACTTCTTGCTGTTCCAAGCCAGCACTGCCTTCGTGACCTTTAGCTGGGGACAAGCACAATATCAGAACCTTAACAGATAAAATCCAGTCCAAAGATTTCATGAGTTAGAACAAAACCCCACCCCAAGTCTCCCATTTGGATCTGGGAACCAGCGAGCAGCCAGTTAGCTCAGAACACAAGTTGAACATATTTCTCACCAGAAACATCCCTCTGCAGCCAAACAGCTACTTCCTAAACCAGCCAAAGGTTTTGAGCAGTCCTAAAGTGCAACACAATTAAAGCCCATTGAAGCCATCTGCCTCCTAACAACAGAGGACTAAACATCTCCTGAGCTTGGTGAACTGACTCCTTGAACCACTGCCACTACTTGGGAAACCTGGAAATAAGCTTAGATCCAGCAAGATTCCAACTTGCACACCTGATTAATCTCAGCAGCTACATGAGAAGCAGAACTAACAAAGCCAGTTTCAGATGGCTTCGTCTCTAATAGTCAATTTTGGTGATCTGTTGCCAAATCGAGGGAGGGAGGGGATTCTTTCATGTCTCACAAAATGCAAACTCATGAGAACATTTCACCCACAGCCAAGTCGCTTCTGTGATGCCTTCCCTTTATTGTGCTGTCTATTTTCATGCAACTTTTATTCCCTAGGACTGGTTTTTTCAGGTGAGAAGATATGCAGCATATTGAAATAACCATTACTTTCATACAAAAGCAGCCTAATGCCTGCGCATTCTTCTCATGAGAAGAGCCTGTAGTAACAATATGATTAAGAACTACTTCTGATATGACTTCCTGAACCAAGTTAGAGGGTCTGAAGCACATATCCAAATAGACACAGGCTCCTCACAAAGCCCACTGACAAAGCCCACTGCAGATCCTTTCAGCAGACGTCATTCAGCCCTGGAAGAAGAGGTTTTTTACTCTTTCTAGAAGCCTTGTAAATTCTCCTGCCTACAGAGGAAAAGATCCCCCTACTTCAGGGGCATTGCCTTTTGCTAGAACCAGGACCTCAGGGCCAAAACCCCGATCAGATGCATTTATTGTGATGACGCAAGAGCCATTTTCCTTCTGTTATTCCACACTTTGGGGAGTAGGGTCCAACAGACTAATTGAGCTCCATCAAGCTTTTCAGGCAATTTGTGGGCAATGCAAGAAGGGATGTTATTCAGCCCAGTATAGAATACGTCTTCTAAAGATCAACCTAAACCCATCAGTGATTTAAATGCTACCTAAAATGACTGGATAGCAGTAAAGGTGAAGCAGAACACAAGGCTACTCATCTAGTGACTTCCATTTCTAGCAGAATTTTACCACCAGTAATTACAATCTAACTTGAGAAGTTCCTGGGAGGTCTGTTTTCAGATGGACACAGACGTTTTTCCTCTCTTTCCACTCCTAAGTGAAAGAGTTATGTCGGAATCCATTTTAATAGTTGTGCAGCAAAATTACTCTTTTCAGTCAGGAAAAAAAGAAACCATGTCTGTGGTAGGGAAAAAGGCCTTAGTGTGCAGTTTGCGTCCTGACTAAACTTGCTAAATATTTCTGGTACCTTATGCTGCCATTCCCAGACACTGTAAGAATATAACATTATTCCTACAGATCATTCTCTAAGTAAGAACATCTGGTACATTTGGACCTTTAGCCAACAAGCCTTGATGAGTCAAGATCTGATCTACTGAAGTCACAGCACGCCATTAAGCTACACACCGTTATGGTCATGACAGCCTACACCTCGAGCTCTGAGGTTGAGCTCAGTTCACTTTCCTGTTCCCTGTTCCTTTATTCTGAGATGGAACGTGATCCATTAATTCCAGATTCCAAGAAGTGTGCTTAGAGGTTCATTCCCCTCCCTCCATTTTTTATTGTACACTATCAAACAATGTGGAATTACAAATAGCAACGGCATTCTGGAAATCATTCCACGTCCCTCCTTATAACCGCACACACACTTGGCAAACTGAAACACATACAAGACGATTTAGGTATCAAGCCTTCAGAAAGAACACGACTGTTTTCCATGGGGAAGATATAATCTGCCCTTCACGATACGACCTAGTTCTTGATTTCTTTTCCAGATATCCTCCCAAAACAAATCCTCTTCTGTGCACAATAAGCAAAGGTCAGGAAGCAGCCTTGATTTGACTTTAAGTGATAACACAGCTCTCAGGTCCTCCAGAAACACACTGATACTCTATCATGGGAAAGAAACTTCAAGACTATGGTTTCATATTCATCAGTAGTGCTAGGTTTAGGAGCTCTCAGCCCTCCTTCCCTGAGTCCCAGTTGCACAACCCCCATAAGCCAGTACAGCTTTGTGCAGCCTGGTAATAGCAGGGAAAGGGGTCCCCTGGGCGATGAGCAAAAAGATGCGAAGTTGAAGTGTTTTCCAACTCATCCTCACTCAGCCCAGTTTGATTCTTCCGTCTGCTTCAAGGCTTGCAGAACCATAGCCTCAGAGACAAACTGACAGAAGAAGTTGGGGTCGTTTCCCTTTCAAGGCTTTACAGACATATTTACTACCTTAGCCAGTCCAAGAGTTATTTTCTTCCTACAGTCTGTTTACCAAGTGTTTGCACATTTAGAAGTGGGATACTCACGCTACTGTGCTGAACATCCTTATGAAAAGGAATAAACAGGGTGAATTAGATCGTTCTACAATTGAGTACAGTAAATGTTTAAAAACATAACATCCTAATCTGGGAAAAAGCCACTAACTTCAGGATGCAGGGAAAAAACAGCTCTTAAGCAACCAGTCTCTATGGCTCAGTTCTTTACCCTCGCACGAAAAGAATCTGTACGCTCCAAAATCAAGTTGACAGCTATCCTTAGAGAAACCAAGACAACCCAGCTGTTAGCACACCTGGCCCAACAATCACAGAGAACCTTTATGTCGTAGCTTGAAAAGAGGACATTCCCATATCAAGCTCTGTGCAGATGATCTCCAAAGGTTATGGAGAAAACCACTTAAGCTATTGGGTAAATACAGCTACTGAAGCCAGTTACGTATTTACAGAGTTCTACCCAGCAATTCAGCTTGCTGCTACAAAGCAGCAAAAAGGAACATTCAATAATTATTACTTAAATTACTTAAAGTTGGCCACACTAAATTATCCCAATTCAGGAATGCAGGGTTTAACACTTGGATTCCTGACCGAGTCCAAGCTATGCTTCTGCTCTCAAATTTCCTGACCTTTGTGGTTACATGGTAAAATATCCACTTGTGATCCATCCCAAACACTGCTGCAGTCAGGATAGGGGAAACGGTGGAAGAGTCGCGGAGGCAGAAGAGACCTTTGGGGGCCGCACGTTAAGATATGATACCCCTCATTAGACTAATGCTAATCATTTATTGAACACAATGGTAGGTAACAGGAACATACACTGTCAAGAACAAATCCAGCAACTAGACCCTCTTAGAAGGACACTATTTCTGAGAAGAATTTTCATTCTCCCAGCATCAGACCCCAGATGCAACAAATGTGTCTATTTAATTGTGATAACGCTATATGCAGCATGTCAGATAGGAGCAGGGGAAGATAAAGGCAGCTTCAACAGAAAGATATTTTGGGGATAGAAAGAACAACTCTGTATGCTGAGACTAAAAGGCAAAGCACTTAAGTGGGACCCCTATTTGCTATGTTAATCATTGTGGGGGTTTCTCTTGTTATTCAATACATCTGTCAATTTACTGCATGTAGAAATCATAAACTCTTCAGAGTAGACTGACCTTATTGTATGCACACACTGCATGTAGCACTGCAAAGCTCTGATTTCCATCAGAGTGAACCTTTACATGATCCAATTGACAATTCATGTGTGAGATTCAGCCCACGTAGATGTTTCCCTTCAGCCTGTCACATACTCGTTGAGGGAGAACACGAATGGCCATTTAGGCAGCTTATGTTTCCAAACAGTGAACTCTGTCTGCCTTTGACTAACCAAAACTCCGCATCAACGCTGCCATTTCTGCACCAACTCTGGAGGAGGATGCAGATTCTGCAGGCAAGAGCCAAAACCTAACTCTCTGTTAGACATCAACTATTTAAGAGGCAAGACTAAGGAAGAATAGTCAAGACACTAGCAAGAAGATACAGCTTTTCATATTTAGATTGACAGTTTCTCTGTAAGAATGTAAGCCTGTGTTAGCCCAAGTGAAACAAGACAGTAGGTCTATGCTTCCAGTCTTAATGAATACAAGTTTCCACCACAAAGAGGTATCACCAATTAATGTACTGTGCCAGTTGCAACATCTGTAGGTTGATCTTTCACCACACATGGACGTAATACTAAGACTGTTAATGTAGCACAACACAATAAAGAGGCCTATGCTTACATGAGCCATAGAAACCAAATCTCGGGCTTGAATTCTCACCTTCCCTTATTTCCAGGAAATGTCTTTCTAACTATTGTTAAGGCAAAGCAAAGTAACAGCAAGCCAGCACCAAAAAAAAATGGTTGGTCTTGCTCCTCCATCCTTTCATCAGGTCTACACTGACAGCTCACTAAAGAGCACTTCCCTTCGGTTTGCCAATACCACGCCAATACCTGCGGCATCACTCGTTTCACCATTTTGCAGGTGGGCTCCTTCTGTGACAGATCAAGCTGAACCGATTCATCCAGCAGACATACACTCAGACACAGCAAAGGGAATAGGAGAGAGACCACTCTGTGGGCAACCCAAAGTTATACTAGAAGAGGCGTAACATGAAACTACATATTGTGGGCAGAGAACAATTCTCAGCAATGACAGCATCCTAGCACCCCACCAAAAATACTCCTCTCTGAGAGGTATCAAGTTTACTGAAAGCAAAAGGCAGCAGGAACAGAAATTCCTCTCATCCCGATATTCTAAAACATGGGCTTTATATTACCATAAAACTGTACTTTGAAGACAATGTTTCCCATAAAGCGAGATTATACTGTGCCATACTCCAGAGCAGTAACGCACCAGTGTCAGAAATCTGCAGTTTCCTTCTGAAAATCACCTGAAACAAACTCCTGACCAGACACGTCTCCACTGTCCAGCCCACTGTTCAGGTGTCCTAAGCAGCATGCTTAATTTACACAGTTTAAACAGGAGGAGAGGACTAAGCTCATAGAGATGAAGGAACAGAGGACAAGAAAAAATGCAACTCATGATCCGTAAGTTATTTTTCGAGTGCCCTTTTCAAGAGACATGGATCTGCAGGGAAGCAAGTGGGTGATAATTAGGGACGGTTGGAATACTGTTTATTTCCTATTAGCAAAGGCAGCAGTTCAGGTCTCCAAGGACAAATCACATTTCTTAACCAGATGGAAGACATTTCATTTTCAAACATCAACCATATAACAATGGACCACAGAAAGGAAGGAGCCAATTCACAACAGCAACAAGAAAACAGAATTACTAGAGATTTTAGAGACGAGCTCTCATCAAAATCTGCACTTACAAAGAGCCTCACGTCACATCAGAACTCGCACCACATCCCACCACAGTCAATTCAAAGACACTTTTATTGGCAAAACAAGCTCTGCAAGTGTTACCCACATGTAAAAGACAGCACACTTGAGTTTCTCCCAGAAGTGAATTCAATATATGAAGGGACTGCCTCCAGTCGTTTCAATAGAGAAGGCTTCATGGTATAGAGTTCAACAACAGAAATTAAAGTATTCTAAGGAATGTTTTATGTCTAGTAAGAAAAGTGTTTTCTTGCTCTCTCTCATCTTCTTTTATATTTTACTCACAGAATTAGAAGATTTCCTTCTCAGCCTCCCTTTTACTTCTCTTTCCCAGTCATTTTCTGTTTGATTTATGATGCTCTCCCTGTATCCAACTCGAAGTTGCACATGCCAGTTCAGTATTTGGTAAGAGTCTCACTTGACACCACACATTTCATTTAGTACTATCTGCCAGCATGACAACTTTGCGCAATAACTTGTGGCAGCCTAGATGGCTAATAGGTTTGGACTTTCTGTTACAGAAACTTGTGTTCTGGTTTAGATTTAGAAGAGATTCTCAAACAGATGGATTCAGAATTCAGTTATTTGCTCCATTAGCCTCAAAAGGAGTGCCAAATCCCAGAAATAATGTTTTCATAAGAGTGTACAGCTTTTTCACTTAGTTTCAGTCTATGGTTCTCTCGTACTTTTAGGTAGAGGCAGCTTTTGCTGCTTTGGCCAAAACAGATACCAAGTTTCTTTCATGCAAAGATCAGCAATGAAAATCCTTCCAGTTCTGTTCTGTAGCCATCACCATATAGAGTTCACAGATTTAGTTCTATCATGTCTTTGTACATCTGAACTTAAGAAAGTTAACTTCCCCTCAGTTATAAGAACACACAAAGCTCTGGAGTTGGTTCTTGTGGGAGTCAAATGCCATCAAATAGTAGAGTAGGAAAACCTCAGCACTGTATTCAGTTCTCATGGCTTGAGCAGTTGAAATGTGTCTTACTTGCTAGGGCCACTATATAGCCAGCACAGCCGCAGACACAGAGCTTTAGGCATTCAAGGATTCCTGAGGCTGGTCAGTGTGGGGCTGCAGAGGCACAGTACTGCACACCCACCTCAGCCCAGCCCCATCCTGCAACAGAATAATTTTCTCCTTACGAAGTTACTGTCATTTCCCACCTGCGAGCCACTCCCCTTCTGCTTGCCTCTAAAGGGCACAGAGCCATACAGCACATACCTTAAAGACTTTGGTATGCAAAGTCAGAAAACCTGGCTCCCATGGCACCTCTGGTCTTCCATGGCATAACTCTGATGACCCTCGTTTCTTTGATAGGCAGTTGTAGCATCACTACCACATTTATTTTAAGATCTTGGCATACAGAATGCAGAGCACATTGTTATGACATTGTTCAAGAAGAAGCCCCGAACTAACCTGGATCCCACTCCATGACTTTCCCAGATTAACCTGCGGGATCAATGCACCGCAGTACATTAGCCAGCAAATGTAGGTGTTCTGGCAACTGTCCCAGTCACTTCTTCAGAAGCCTGAGCTCAGAGGCTGTTTTGCCTGAGCGGGTAAGTCAAGATGTACATACCAAAGATGTCACCCAGCCTCACTCCCTTCTTTGCTCAAAGGCTTCTGGCTGAGCACTGTTTATTTATATCCTACAACTGACGGATTGTACACAGGTTTCATTTGCCCAGTAGCTCCCATTTGTTCTATAATGTGACTGTTGGATTTAGACTCATGTACCTGATCAAGCTAAACAGGGGGATTTGCCAATTGTTTGAAGTACTCAAGTGCCTGCCTGCCACCCCCTCTTCACTGCCAGTCTGTTCTAAAAGCATCTGCAGCACAAAAACTGCCCATGGCTATTTCTCAGAAAGCAATCATCTCAGCTTCTCTTCTTCCTCCAGCATACATATTACTGCCATCAAGAGTTCGCTTCTCCAGCACAACCAACAAAACATTACTAAAGTACCACATGAATTATCCCATTTTTATTAGACATTCCTTTCCAGCTTAAATATTTGCTCCCAAACTTCTGAAGACTTGCGGGTGAAGAACTAACCATACCAAGCACAAAAGGAAGTATATAAAACACAACTGACTGGAAAACTTAACCTAAGAAATTAGCTTATGCTGTTCTAGTCTGGAATTCCCACAAAGAGCAACAGATTACAGTTCCTCATCTTCCAGCTCACAGGAGGCAGGTCACAAACAAGAGAAACCTCAGAGAAACAACAGGTTTGTCTTTGAGTGGATGAGCTACTGCAAGCCAAAGGCATTTGTAGTGGAAAGTTGAAGAAGGCAGGGATCAACAAGGTTGTTGCCCTCTGCTTGAGTTCTGGTAGCACAGAAATCACTCAGCATAATTACTAGTGACCAACGTGCCCTTCCAGGGGAGTTGAGACAGAGATGTGATCCACCAGATTATAGAACCCTGGACCTGGAAAAAAAACAAACACCTAAAAGGCCTAAAGGGCTTCTGTTGTTTAAGGTAATGCTGACCACAGGTCTGAATTCTTCCTTACACTCAAAAATGCAGTGAACAAAGGCCTACATACCGTGCTGACTCATGAGCGGTGACAGTTCGAACTGGAACAACGCATGCGGTTACCACCCCTGTGGTGGAGACAACTGCTCCGGAATTGGCTGCTCATGAGTCAATACCCTCCTGCAGCTGCTGTTCACTGGTACAGATGTCAGACCCAGGGGCAGCCTTCCCCCAGGCCAAGCAAAAGGCTGTAACCTCACCAACTAGCCCAATTCCATCCTTCTCCACTTCCAAGTCAGTGCCCAAGAAAATCCCCTTCATTGCTTTGACTCTGCATGGATACAGCTCTCAATTCAACCCGCTCTTTCCTTGGATTAAACAGCTCTGTTTGCAAGGCAATGGCTAGTACCCTTATCAGGACACTCGAACTATCTTCCACCAACTCACACATTACACTTTGTAAGATTTATGTACTTCTACATGAGATCCATGACAAAACATCAGGCAGTGCACTAGCATTCTTATTTGCCAATGACTACGCTGTCCTGCTTCTTGGCTATTAAAGCCTCCAGAATGGCAGCCTCCAATCTTCCTCCTCTGCCGTGCTGCTAACTCTCCAGTTTTCTCTCCCAGTCAGACCTATTACGTTTCTCCTCTTGCCAACAGATACGTTGCTGAATAAGGCCATTTTTAAAAGGCAGCACATTTTAAAAGGCATTTTTAAAAGGGGGTTGTCCTCCAGCCATAATAAACTCAACTTGGGCTTTTCAAGAGTAACAGGCTTCAAAAAGCACAGTGAGAAGAGCACAGTCTCCGAGGCCTCAAAAACCTCATCTCCCAAATTTGTCAAGCCTGAAGAAGCTGCGAACTCTGAATCACAAAGAAAGGGCAGCAGTAAATCTGGTTTCCTCTTAACAAATGGGATTTTAATTCAGAAAATTATCCCACCTCCTGACTCATCCTCAGGAGCTCAGAACAGGAGCAGGAAATTATAATCCGGAGACTTCTCATCCTTTTCCTTGCCCTCAGAGTTGCAAAGAAAGGATTTGACTATTCAGCAGTTATGGAAATTGAGAACTAAAGTTGGGTGGGAGCATAAAGGGAAAAAAAGAAAAAGGTGTGTCTATTTTATTCTAATCCTGGATCCCATGAGACACAGTTCTGCTACAGTGAATGGCTGCACCCAAGGCAAGAACCTCTCCCAGACTACCAACTGCCACCAAGTCAAATGAACTGATGGAGCTGGAGATTCAGGCTAAAGGAGCAGAGTGTGTTTCCCTGGAACCTTCTTGCACAGTCACACAATGCTGCTTCCTTCAGAGGAGGCTGAGAACATCACGTTTGTGTTTTAACAGCTCTCACTAGTGACTCACTCCTCCATAGAACAATTCTTAATGGAGAAGAGGAAGAGAAGTAGCCTCCTTTTCCAGGAAAGGTGCTATTTTCTGCCACCAGTCTTGTTGCTTCTGTACCCAGACTCCTTTCCAACCCAAGAGGAATCTCCTGTTCTCACTTTACATGTTTTTTCCAAGCAGTCATCTCCAACCTCCCAACTTCTCGTTTCAACTCTGCCTTCCTGTTTAAAGCACTTTTCCAGACAGGACTGTCCTCAAAAAGAGCTTCCCAGACATCAGACATCCCACTCAAAAACCCTCCTGGCTGTATGTGCCCCCAAGCCTGGCAGGTCTCACATTCCATCACTGCAGATAGATGTGGTGGCGGAACTATCTCATGGGCTCACCATACCACATTATTGGTCTCCCTCTCCTGCACCTACTGCTAAGCTCCTGCTATTTGATAAACTCATCCCACTAGGCCAGGGACTCTATGTTGAGGGTCCCTACAAGTTGTCACATCCTCCTCGAAAGCATTACTAAAATAAGGCTTTCCCTGCCTGAGCAGTTAAATGCTGCTCAATGCTCATCTTCACTTTCAAAACTTCCATCTTTTATACTACCTAATTAACCACTCTTTCTGACATCATATCCCATATAATTACTCTACTTGGATCTCCTTACACAGCTCTTCTGTTCCTTTGCCAGCTTAAGTCCTTGGCTCTTGCTTCCAAAATGCCTATCTTCACTTCTGTTAATACCTGTACTTCTATATCCCCTTCCCTTCTTCTCATGGTTTACTCTTGCATCTGCTTCCTCATCCTTATTTCCGCAGTTACAGCTTTCAGTAGTCTTTGATGTCAACTCCTACCTTAAAATCTCTCTCTATCCTCATTCTAAGAAGAGATTGGAATGAAAAACTTTGAGAAGCTTTTCCCATTAAGCAAAAGCTAAAGGAAATTTAATCAGAATGCTATGCTATGCTCTTTTAATACTGAACCTTATCTATCCCATTAGAATCATCATATCCCTGATCCTTATCAAATGTCAGATGTCCAATTTAGACTATAAACCCTTTGGGCAAACACAGCCTCTTCCTCCATGCTACACAGAGCCACAGCACTTAGGCCAATCCTTAAGATAAGAAAAACACCTCAAAAATTCAAAGAACTTGATTTTGCCAAGAGCTGTTCCACTCCACATACTGAGACTTGGGAATGAACAGAGAAGTTAAAAGTACTCTTTGAAACTCCAAAAGGCAAGAATAGGGTTCCACCCCCCAACAGAAACAATGCCTGAGAAGAGAGGAGCTGGGTACATTCGGCACTGAAAAAGCTTTTCCATGGTATCTCTAGCTGCTGCCTGCTTCCAGTCTCCAAAGCCATCACTTATCCCCTTTGAAACAGCAGGAGAGTCACTTCTTTTTTTCCTTCCCTCTCCAGAAGGAGCACAGCAGAAATAAACCTCGAATGATAAATTATGCACCACCTTTGTGTGGCTGCCTCTTGGCCAGACGGGAAATTTTTCTCCCAAAGCCTTTTGTTTCCAGCTTTGATCCCAGTGTTGGATCCGCTCTGTTCAGCACTCCCTCGGCATGGAGGTGAAGGGAGAGCTGACACGGGCCAAGTTCAGGCTTACTGCAAGTCACAGTCAGATCTTCCATGAGCCTTCTCCCCTCCCCCTTCCCAACTGGAACTCTCCTTGAGTTTGAAAAGATCCTATTAAACATTTTCCAGAGGGCCTTACAGAGGATACATTATTTTGATGGATGCTGGGACTAAAGGAGGAGGATTTCTAAGTACAGTGAAATAATGGAGTTTGTTCTAATGGGTTTAAGAGATGCCCGGGGGCACCAAGTAAGTTCCTTCTCTGCAAATCAAAAACACAGAAGACCAGAAAATGGAGCTGAACAACTGAACGCCAGGAAGCGGAGAAATCGGGCTCTATTTAACTGCTGCTCTTGGTTACAGCCAACTTCAGGCTGCTTGGAAAAACAGCACACACACATCACTGGCACAAACTTAACAGGAGAAAACAAAGAGACAACAGGGGTCAAACTGGGGGTGGCAAGTAGGAGAAGGATGCAAGGCTGGGTCCCCACCCCCTGCCAGAGAGTCGGATCAATTATCCTTGAATACTAACAAGATTTCTGATTAAAGAACTGCTGCTATGCAATAGGAACAGAAAGCTCCAGCAGCTGGGAGGGGCTGTCAGGCACTAACAAAGACACACAGAAGACTATGTCCTGCTAGGGCATATGGAGGAAGTCACCATGCTGGTAACCAGGAGAGGGGTCTCCCCTGCCAGGAGTCAAGATAACATCTCACCGCTGGCAAACTGAACTCCAGAAGTAAAACTTCACCTTGACACTGCAGAATATGGGGTCTGTTTTAAGGCAAACATGTTCTCCCCTGGAAGCTTTGGTGGACGACAGCTCTTTAAACAACCTCATCACCACAGCACAGAGAGATGGATTTTCTTGTCATTCTAACCCATCCAGGGGAAAAATCTGGTGCTTCTTAGTTCTGAGTATTGCAACATCAGAAAGTTGCTGTTAACATACAACAGCCTGAGAAACGAGAGCCTGCACAGTCTTTGGTCATACAGTCTGTGACAAAACTGCAATTTGCAGTACAAACATTGAACATGCACATACAACACCGCCCGTTAATCTTAATGGTTTGTGACTTGCTGACTGGTGACTAAATACAGAAAAACCTCATGACCCAAGAACCTCAGGCAAAAGAAAAGCTTCCGTTACTACTTTTCACGACCTAAAGTTGTGCTAACATTAAGCATCCTGCTACAGGCATGTATCTCATGTCATCGGAAGGCTTCCGGCTGTTCATCCCTTTTTTCTTTTGCTCCTATTTTAAACAACAAACAGTTCCTTGATCCGAGGAGTTTCAGTCATTCACAGTTCAGCAAGGCAAATGTCCATAAACATCAGCTCTGTTTGACGCCAACTCTTTACGAAAACTTATTTTCCTGCCCTTACATAGTGAGTCGCCTTTCATCTGGGCTCACAACAGCCACAGAGGAGCTCTGCTCCTCACAGAAACACCGACTGCAGCTCAAGAGCCTCTTAGACTAAACACACAGGCTGGAACTCTTCAGCATTTAACAAGCAGTTCTGCATAACAGAACCAAAAAATGCCTGGATAGCTGAAAAACCTGAACACAAACTCACCCACAACAGGACAGCAGCCAAATATTCCCAAGAGCAACCAGATACACAACATGAATAGACAGGAGCCTGCAGAATCACAAGCCCCTGGATCCACAGAGTTAGTATCTTTACTATAGAGAAATCACAGAATCACAGAATAGATAGGGTTGGAAGGGACCTTAAGATCATCCAGTTCCAACCCCCTGCCATGGGCAGGGACACCTCACACTAAACCATGTCA
>JANRGW010031002.1:5890-20432 GCA_024733675.1 Psilopsiagon aymara | reverse complement strand
GCTTGATTTATGGAAACTCCATGGGAAAGAGAGGGAAGAGGGGGATTGGAGGGAGGTGGGATGGGTTTGGGGTAGGTCCTGTCCCGCAGTGGGAGCATTGCTCCTCTCCCATGCCCAGGAGCTGTAGGTGCCATAGGGTGCTTCACATGGGGTTGCGGGATGAGGATGCTCCAGGCGCCTTCATCCTCGCTGCAGCCCAACAGCACCAGAGCCAGCAAGAGGCAGCGGGTGGCTGCTGCTGCCTGCGGGGCTGCCCTGGCACAGGACCCGCATCCTCCTCCTGGTCCTGCATCCCTCAGCCCATTCCCATTCCTGCCCACATCACTCCCAGCATCCTCGGTACCAAACCTCTCTGCATTGGAGGACTCCGGTGTCCCCAAGTGATGCCCACAGCTCTCTTGCACCCCACAGTCTCTGCCTGTTGGGAAGATGCTTTTCCAGCTCACATTCCTGGGATGAATGGAGACAAAACCTCACAGAGGGCCTGGGATGCTGCTGCGGTGGTGGGTTTAGTGCTGGGAGCACTTGGAAATGCTCAGGTGATGCTGGGGAGCTGCCCTGCACTTTGCATCCTAAAGGAACCTCTTGGGAGCAACGAGGACCAAGGTGGACCCATTGCAGCTGCTCCAATGGGCCCTCTGCCTGCATCCGTTTGGACACGAGGGAGCATCCTCCTCATGCCAGGATGCTCCCGATCATCCAGCAGGAGCAGAGAAGAGGAATCATCATCAGTGGGGCTCCCTGTACCCCAAATACCCCAACCCCCCTGGCAGAGACACTGCAGCAACCTCCACATCCCAGCCGCTTCCTGCTCCTCGCTGGGGCCAGCACATCCCTCCGGATCCTGACATCCCATTCCCAGGACAGGCTCCCTTTGGCCAAAGGGAGCAGCACTTTGGGACCCTCTGCTTCCACCCGGGGAGTTGGGAATGGGAACAAAACAAGTGGAGAAGAAAGGGAAGGGCAATGAGAGGGGTGGAGTGGAGGGGCAGGTGTCAGCAAGCTGCCTCCAGCCATCTGCTGCCAGCTCGGGGCCCCCGGGGCCCCCCAGCTCTGTGTCTGATGGGGACAAGGCTGGCTCTCAAGGGGGGGGACACAGGGACACGTTGTGCCAGTGCATCCCCCACCTGAGCGCAGCCCCATTGGGGAGCTCCGGAGCGGGATGCTCAGCCCTGGTCCTCCCTCCGTGGGGCTGCCTGGGGGCTGTTGCCACAGCTGAGCTGGGGGGATGGGGCGGGGGGGCTCATGGGGATGTTGCCCCACACTCATTGGGTGGAGGGGAGGTTGGGGCATCCCTGAGCTTGCCCCAGAATGGGTGTGATGGGTCCCCTCCTGTCCCCCTGGTGTGTGCAGTGTCCCAGCACCCTCCCAGGGAAGAGCTTCTGCCCAAGAGCTCATCTCAGTCTCCCCTCTGGCAGGATAAAGCCATTCCCCTGTCCTGTCCCTCCATCCCTTGGCCAAAGCCCCCCTCCAGGTTTCCTGGAGCCCCTTTAGGCACTGGAGCTGCTCTCAGGTCCCCCCTTAAGCAGCCTTCTTTTCTCCAGCCTGCCCCAGCCTGGCTCCAGAGCAGAGCTGTCCCAGCCCTTGCAGCAGCTCCACGGCCTGTGAATGCGGAAGGGATGCAGGAAGGATGCAAGAGGAATGCTGAAGGGATGCGGGAGGGATGCTGAAAGGGTGTGGGAGGGATGCTGAAAGGGTGCGGGAGGGATCCAGGAGGGATACTTAATGGATGCAGGAGGGATGCAGAAGGGATCCAGGAGGGATACGTAATGGGTGTTGAAGGGACGAGGGAGGGATGCTGAAGGGATGCAAGAGGGATGCTGAAGGGATGCAAGGAGGATACAGCTCCTTACCCCAGCTCATCTGCTGGGTCTCACCCTTGGAAATAGCTGGGCTTTCTGAAGGGATCCCTCCAGGATTCTCCCCAGCACAGCCCAGGCCCTGGATACCACCGTTATTGGAGCCTCTGCAGAGGGAGGATGAGGAGGTCACAGCTCCATTGGAGACTCCGGAAGGCAGAGCCTCCTGCATTAGGTCCTAATCCGACAGGCCTTGGGGAGTGTGGCTCTGAGTGGAGGCTCTAATCCCCTCCGCAAGCGATATGGCCCTAACTACCCTGATGGGACTCTGGCCACATCTGGTAGGAGAAACGCGGCTATGCCTTTGCTAAGAGGATGAGGATGTAGAGGGGAAGATGCCACAAACCCTCCTTTATCCACCGTGATCCCATGTCCGAGTTGGCGGGATGGGACTCTTTAACGGCTGCACTGAATGACCTTAAAGGTCTTTCCCACCCTCACTGATTCCATGATCTCCATCGGGATTACACCTACAACCGAGCTCTGCGGCCAGCACCGAGGGCTGAGCCCAGCCCCTGCCATGGGTGCTATAAACATCACTCCATGCCTCAGTTTCCCCCCCCACCCCACCCCCCCGAGTCGTGCATCACTCAGCGGGATGCAGCCTCTTTTGTGCTGCTCCGGCTCTTTGAGGGAGCACAAAGAGGGAGCCGGCGGCACCGATGGACCCTTTCAGAGGGAAGCGGCTCCTTTCTCCGTCTGGCTCTGCCTCCGTCGCAATCCCCCTTAATTGAATCCACACTTTCATAGCTCATTACCCCCCTGATGGATTGGATCAGCCTGCGCCAGCCTCGCCGGGAGCAGTTGGCTGCTCCGCGTCCCCATGGGCAGCACAGAGAGGTGGGGAAGGGGCCCAGCGGCTTCCTGGCCACGACCTCGGCTCAACGGCCAGAGCCAGCTGTGGTCCAGGTCCAGCCCCACACCATGGGCACAGCGCAGGCAGTGCCTATGGTGCATTGTGGGGTGCTGGACCCCTCTAAGTGACATGATGGGGTCCTGGGTTACCCCAGTGGTGTTTATTTGGGGATGTAAGAGCATCTCTGGGATGCAGGAGGGATGTGGGAGGGATGCTGAAGGGATGTAAGAGGGATGCGGGAGGGATGTGGGGGGGATGTGGGGTGGATGCAGGAGGGATAAGGGGAGGGATGCAAAAGGCGCGCAAGAGGGACGCGGGAGGGATGCTCAAGTGATACAAGAGGGACACCGGAGGGATGTGGGGGGAATGCGGCATGGATACGGGAGGGACGAGGGGAGGGATGCAAAAGGGGTTCAAGAGGGATGTGGGGAGGGATGCTGAAGGGATGGAAGAAGGATGCAGGAGGGATGTTGGGGGGGATAAGGGGAGGGATGCAAGGCGAGTGCAAGAGGGATGCAGGGAGGGACCAGCTCCAGCTTGGGGCATCAATGACCTCACCCTGCATCCCGTGTCACTTGTGGCAACACATGAGGAGAGGGGGCTCAGGACCCCCAGACGCGAGGCAGGACGCTGGCACGTGCCGCTCCCCCCCCGCCACCGTGTCCATATGGAATAACGGCCGCTGCGGCTCCCGGCCCCGCTGCCTCATTAACCTCTGCTCCAGGCTGGATCCCAGCCCAGCTGCCAGCGATGCTCCCGGGGGCCCGGGGGTCAGGCCTGGAGTGGTTTGGGACTGGGGTTCATGTGGGGCTGCTGCTGGGCTCTATCCTGCTCACAGTGCAGTGCTGCTGAGCTCCATCCTGCCCACAGCCCAGTGTTGCTGCTGAGCTCCATCCTGCCCACAGCCCAGTGCTGCTGCTGGGCTCCATCCTGCCCACAGCCCAGTGTTGCTGCTGGGCTCCATCCTGCCCATGACCCAGTGCTGCTGCTGGGCTCCATCCTGCCCACAGCCCAGTGCTGCTGCTGGGCTCCATCCTGCCCACGGCCCAGTGCTGCTGCTGAGCTCCATCCTGCCCACGGCCCAGTGCTGCTGCTGAGCTCCATCCTGCCCACGGCCCAGTGCTGCTGCTGGGCTCCGTCCTGCCCACAGCCCAGTGCTGCTGCTGGGATCCCATGGTACTGAGGGCCTCAGCTACACAGTTTGGGGGCACTTCCAGGGATGGTGACTCCATCACTTCCCTTGGGAAGCCTGTTCCACGCTGGATCACCCTTCTGGGGAGGGAATTGCTCCTAACTGGGGCCAGTCCTCAGGGTTGGGCTGCTCCTGGTCCCACTTTACCTTCCAGTGCCAATCCTCTGCCTCAGGGTGACACCTCAGTGTCCCCCAGCATCCAGGTACCCCCCAACGCCGCTGCTGCCTTGAGCATCCCATGAGCACCCAATCCAGCCCTTGGCTCACATCTCCAGGACCATTTGGGCTGGAAACAACCCTCAAAGGCCTCTTCATCTGATGGGTTCCCCCCTGCTTACAGCTGGGGAGGGATTGGCCATGGGATGAGTTCAAAGATGGGATTATTCCTGTTCAAATTCTGATTAAAGCACCCTCGAGCCCTCCGGCCGCGCTGTTAAACCCAGCTCTAATCTCGCCCCGGCAGCAAGGCTCCGTCAATAGCTCCAAATCTCCCCGCTGTTGGTTTATCTGCTGGGGATTAAGCTGGGGGGGTTCCTGAACTTGTATTAGGAGAGATAAACCCCCCCCCCTCCGAGCTATGTGTGTGTGCGGATGTGGTGGTCAATCACTGCCGCTCTCTCCTATGTTGCACAGGGAAGGGGGTGATGATATTCCCAGTGCCAGTCCCTGCCCATAGCTCCGGGATGAGCGGCTCCATCCCCACAAGCTCTGCTGTTGGCCCTGGATTTTCCATCCCTTCCTGCTGGAGCACCGGAATCCATCCAAGGGACATCTCAGGAACATCCCACGTGAGCCAAATGTGAGCTCTGAGGCTTCCAGACCAGGACAAACAGTGGGATCGGAGGAGAAGGATGAAGTGCTGCATGTGGCATCCTCCAAATGGAGCCCATTGTCCACCCTGACTCCTGCACACCCGGCTATGGTGGCACCTTGTAACCCCTTTAGGATCCATCTCCTGTGCTGCAGCATGGATGCTGGTTGGGTGCACTGGAAGAAGCTGGATGCTGCAGGGATGGGGATGCCCCATCCATAGGAGTTACCCACTCTCACATCCATGTCCAGCAGTTTGGAATCATGGAAAGAAGAGGCTGGTCCTGAAGGTGCAGATGTGCAGATGATGGCTTGGTTACCCAAGGGCTTTGGTCAAGCCCAGTTTAACTCCTGATGCAGACAAACTGCATCCTGGCACATCCCAGGGGCTCAAGCACATTGATCCCATTGGGACCACACTCAGTGCCTCTCCTATGGGACCACACAAAAAGCCGGGAAGTTCATTGCCCAAATCTGATGTTCCCAAGGGGACAAAGACGATGAAGTCGGGAATGAACAGCCTGACACTGCGGCTTAGTGGGAAAGGGCTGGAGGGGTCCCGAGCTGGGCACAGTGCGGAGCTCATCGGCTCTCGGGGTTATGAGATTACCACCAATATCAGACTTACAGCTCTAAATCCAGGGTTTAACCAGGCTCAGCAATTCCTGAGCTCCGGACACCCCCTCCCTGCTCTGGAAACCAGGACAGCTTAGAGGCAAGACCCGCACAGGGAAGAGCTGCTCCCAACGGCAGCTTTCCCAATGGGAGGTTCTCCATGGACACCACCAAACTTCAACCTCTACCATGGGAATGCTTTGTGTGGCAAAAAGCATCCCCCTCTTGGGGTCTTCCACTCTTGCACAGGGAGGACCATGTAGGAGGTTGCTCTCACTTGGCCCTTTCAGCTCTGATGGTCACATTCTCCTTTCATGTTTCCCTATGGCTTCTTCCTTTTATCCTTAAAAACGGGATCCTGGGTTTAGGTCAGCTCCCCAGGGATGGGGCTGTCTCTGCTGTCCAATCCGACCTCCACATAGACCCACATGGAGACCATGGTGGAGTTAAAGCAAAGCTTTGATAGCCCAGGATGCATCTGGAGCTGTCTCTGCATCCCAAATCAGTGCTCATCCAGCAGCTGGAGATGATGGAGGAGATGGTTGACCATAGAGGATCTCAACAGCAGCTCCAGCCCCCCTGGTCCCTTCTCCCACTAGAAAGAGCATCCTCCAATCTCAGCGATGCCATCATGTGGGAAGGGGCAGGCTTTAACAAGGGAATGTCAATTGGTCATTGGGGCTACATAATGACCCACTTGAAGGCCATTTACCCATCCATCCATAGCTCAATGTGGGTCCTCACTGGGGCTGGTGAGAAGCAGCGTTGCCCTTCCCAACATCCAAACATTCCCAATCCCATTGCTTCCTGGTTATGAGACCTATCCCAGCTTCTCCCTCTCCGGTGTGGGGTGGAAGATGGACCTGCCCCATCCCAGGCTGTGCCAGTCCTGGGCAGCACCTATATAGGCCCTATATATATAGGTGAGGAGGGACTATGGACTCTATTTGGAGGATACCACCCGTAGCACTTCATCCTTCCCCCCCAGTCCCCTGTCTGCCCTGATTTGGAAGCCTCAGCACCATGGGTTAGTGGTGGCCTTGGCATTGCTGGGGAACGATTGGCTTTGATGAGCTGAGAGCTCTTTTCCAACCGGATCCCATGGTGCACGGAGCGCTTCAGTCCTCAGCCCATCCCCGCAGCTCCAAGCTCCGTGTCCTGCAGAGCCACGTGGGATTTCCTCCACATGGAGCTCCTGCCGGCCCCGCTGCATGCACACAGGGGTATTCCCTCGCCAGCTGTGCCTCCCGGCTCTCTTGGCACAGGCTGGAGCTGCTGGAAGAGCCAATTCCCGGCTGTTGGGCACACACAGGCCCTGGGGAGCTGGCACTGAGCAGGGCTTGGCCATCAACCAGGAGGAGAAGGGCCAGGACACAGCTGGAGCCCCAGCACCAGTGGGCAGCAGCCACTGTCCTTGTCCCACTGCACCCAGAGCATCACCATGGGGTCGCACTGAGGTGGGTGCGTGGTCAGGGTGTGGGTACCACAGAGACCCCGTGTGATGTGTGTAAGTCTGGGGTGCATGGAGGTATTTGGTGGAGGTGGTGGGAAGGGTCTTCCATAGGCGGCTGTAACCCCCAGCCCATGGTACAGAGCGGGGCAGGATGGGACTCATCCTCATGTAGGTGCAGTCTTACGTATGTGCAGCCCCAGGAAGGGGCTTCCTCATGTAGGTACATCCCCATATAGGTGCAACCCCATGCAAGTGCACCCCCATGAAACTGCATCCACGTGTAGATATGTCCCCATTGAGGTGCATCCCCATGTAGGTGCACCCCCATGTAGATACATCCCCATGTAGGTGCACCCCCATGTAGATACATCTCCACGTAGGTGCACTCCCATGTAAGTGTTTCCACATGAAACTGCATCCACATGTAGATACATCCTCATTTATGTGCATCCCCATGTAGGTGCATCCCCATGTGGGTGCAACCCCATGGAAGTGCATCCCTATGAAACTGCATCCCCATGTAGATGCACCCCCATACAGGTGCATCCCAACTTAGGTGCTCCCCTATGTAGGTGCATCCCCACGTAGGTGCATCCCCATGTAGGTGCATCCCCATGTAGGTGCATCCCTATCCTGCTTCCCAAACCATCCTCTCCCCACTTACTTGTGGGACACTCAGGGCCTCTCCTCACCACCCCCTTACCCAGGTCCTGCCCCTTGTGCAGCTCAGCCCCATCCCTCAGCATCTCCCACCCCCGGGTAATGGGTGTGGGTGCTCCCCAAGACCCACCAAGAGTCCCCAGGAGCTCATGGCACAGGGACACGTTGAGTGGGGTGTCCTCATGTGGGGGGCAATGGGGAGGAGACACCTCAGTGGCAGCCAGGGGCTGCTTTGGGGTCTGGAGGACTTGGGAGGAGCCAGGGCTGAGTCCTGGTAGGGTGATGGCTTGGATGGGGTGAAGCCAGGACACGCATGTCCTCTGTATGGGCACAATGGTGCTATTCATGGAGCATGTGGGATGTGGCAGAGCTGGCCAGGACATGCATCATCACGTATGTGCATGGCATGTCCTTGTGCACACGTGTAAAGGGCTGCCCACACGTGTCTGTGCCACGCATGGGTGATGCCCAGGTGCTGCAGCAACACATATGTGTCTGTGCATGCATGCATGTGCCTTCACATGCGTGTGAGCTCGTGTTCGTGATGTGCATCCCATGAATGCAGGCACCAGACAGGCAGAGACCTTCCCACTATGGCCCATGGCCAGCACCAGCCACCAGCAGCCCATGGAGCCCAGCCCCAAGGTCAGGGATCCCAGATGGACCCCACGAAGGGGGGTTTGGGTGCTCTGGTCCCCCCAAGCAGCCCCTCACCAGCACCAGCATCGCACTGAAGACCCCAGACAAGGAGACACCAACCCAGGGGCGATGCTGCTGGAAACAAGACCACGACTTTATTTGAGCTAAAACCCCCAAATCTGCTTTCTTTACAAAAGGATAAACGTTTGCTCTCAGTACAAAAGGGAAGAAGGGCCCAGAAGGGACCCAGGGGCCGGGCAGGGAATTCTGGAGCTCGGATCATCTCCAAATCCCCAACTTCACACAAAACCCGGGAGCTTTGGCCACTGGGCCAATGGGACATCAAAAATAGGGGCCTGGGGTTTCTTGGAGACAAAAATAGTTGCATAGGCTTTGGAAGTTATTGCTCATTTGGGAATACAAGGGATGAGTTGGGAGCTGCTCTGCTTCCCAAATCCAACCAACGGTCATCCTAAAGATGGGATTCGACCGTAAAGTCGGTGAAATTCTTGGTTTCACGCCTAGAAAATGGGCAGGAAAAGAATAAATTAAATAAATAATGGCTAATAAATAACCCTGGAGCGAGAGCACTGCAAAGGGGGCATCTCCACAACGCTAACGCCAGCTAAGCACCTGGGAGCCAACTGGGAAAGGAGGAGGCTGCTTAGCACGTTCCATGTTCCATGTGGGATGGAAGGAACTAAATGGACACTTCCCCCCCCCCCCAGATAAATCATCAATGATCCAGGAAATTCAGACACTTTTCCATTGGCAGGATGTGGTCAGGACATGGATCAGGATGGAGAACGCTACGAACCATAAGAAGATGTGGAGCAGGAGCAAGGGTTCAAGGAGAGCTCCTCTTCCAGCCAGGGTCTTTGTTCTCTGAACGGTCAGGAGTCCCATAAGGAGGTTTCAAGATCCATGTGCTGAGTATCTCATGCTCACTGTAGGTCACAAGCGAGATCTGGGGCTCAGCACCAGGGCAGAGGGGTGAAGGGACCATCATGGAGAAGCTGTGAGCCTGCTGGACCATGCTGAGCATGGATGGTGCAGTGGCAGCTAACATAAAGCTTCAAGGAGGAGCAACAGTGGTGGTCCCTGAACTGGGAAAACCATGACTCCATCAGAGCGTGTGGAATGGGAAGTGGTCATCCTGAGGGGCAGAATGGGGTTGTCTCCACCTATGTGAGACCCACACCCCACAACCCCAAGGAGGGAGGAAAAGGAGCCGTAACGTCTTGGCAATGGATGATCCCAAGTGCTGGAGTGCATCAAGTCCTGCAGGGTGAAGCCACCTTCATGAGCATCTCTGAGGGAGAAGGAGATCATCACAGTTGGGATCAGCACCTATTGGGATAGGACAGGAGGACCACTGAGCCATCCCCAGCCACATCCTGCAGAGATGCTCAGAAGTCTCTCACTCCATAGTGGTGACATCCCAGTTGTGTCCCTTCCAGAACCAGCTCCACGACGATGCTGAACTTCTCTCTGCAGCAAGGATTTGGGTCTACCTCTGCTTTGCTACTCATTGAAGATGGCATTGAGCTGAGGAGCAGCTACATGGTGTGGGTAGGACTCATAGCCCATGTCTATGGGGAACTCGTAGCGGGGCATCGTGCTTTGGAAGTGGGAGGCATGTCCATGTGCTCCAGCCAGGCTGACCGAGGGGTAGTGGGCCATGAAGGTGTAGGATTTATCCAGGTCTGGAGAGCCATCTTGCTTCAAGGAGAAGTTCCCACTGATGCTCAGGGGTGGCGTCAGGGGACCCTCATAGGGAGGAGTGGTGCAATCAGAGGGATGGTTTCCAAAGGAAGCATCCACCAAGCTCTTGAAGGTGGGGGGCTTTAAATGCAGCAGATGGGTTTCCATGGTGCCATAGGGTGGGCTTGGGAGCCCCGGGGACTGGTAGCTGAAGGAATGGCTGGATATGGCTGATTCACACACCGGCGCCTTCTCCTCGTGCTTCTCCAGGAAGAGGGTCTGTGGTCCCAGCTGAAGGCACCCGGCCACCAGGTTACTGGTGGGCTGGGACAAGCCCTTGCAGAGCATCTCCACAAAGCTCTTCCCTTCGGGAGTCTGCCCCGTCTCGAGCACCTCGGACAGAGCCCAGATGTAATTCCTTGCCAGCCTCAGGGTCTCGATCTTGGACAGCTTCTGGGTCTTGGAGTAACAGGGCATCACCCTCCTCAGGTTGTCAAGAGCATCATTGAGGCCGTGCATCCGCGTGCGCTCCCGGGCATTGGCCTTCACCCGCCGGGCCCTGAACCGCTCCAACCTCGCCTTCGTCATCTTCTTCTTCTTTGGTCCTCTCCTCTTGGGCTTTTCCCCATCGTCCTCTTCCTCTTCTTCCTCCTCGATGCTGTTGTGCTCCTCGTTCAAGGCAGACATCAATGCAAATGGACCTTGCCTGCTGTCCTCTGCCTTCAGCTCATCCTTGGAGCCCAACGCTTCGTCCATCCAGGATTGGGTGCTCAGGAGCTCCGCCATCTCTTTGGGCTTGGCATAAGTCTTGGTCATCTCTGATCTCTGCAACAGAAGGACAAGGAGATGTTGAGGAATTGCAGCAGCAGAGTCACCCAATGTGATGGGGGCATTAGGGACTGAGCTCGGAATCCTCTCCTGGAGACATCACCTCCTTTCTGTCCCTCAATGGCACCTTATAGAATCTATTTATCCATCATCTACCTCTTTCTCCATCTACAGTCACCTCTGGTGAACGCTTTGGGAAGCCACCCCTGGGGCCCAACAGCTCTTTTCCAGGCCTCAGAACTTCCAACAACTCAATTCTGGGGTTATTCCCACTGACGAATCCCTGCCCTCATGGCTTCAACCCTGATCATCACATTAGCGGTTGCAACAGGGTGATGGGAAGCCTCTGGAGATGCTCCAGTGGTTGAACATTCGCTTTGCTCCGTCACACCACACAAACCAGCTTTGGATTCATGGTGCTGAGCCCCCCGATCCTGTCATCATCCCTGACTCATTTAATAAAGCTTAACTTGTAAGCAGCTTTGCTGAAAGTGCTGCCCAAGCTCTGGCTCTGTGGCCCCCGTCCGTTCCATGTGGAAAATCCCACTTCTAATACGCGGGATGCGGCTTGAGGCTGGATTAGGGTGTTAATTGCTGCTCACAGCCAGTGGATCCCCAGAGGACCAGGGAGCCCCTGCTGATGGAGCACTAGGGGTCGGGGAGATGCTGGGGGGTGAAGATGCTGAAGAACCATCTTTGGGATGAATGGAGCTGGTCCAAATCCTTCTGGGATCCCCAAGGGTTTGCACGGCGAGAGCAGCCCTGGAATGGCTGCAGATCTGCTCCGAGGCAGCATGAGGAGCACGTTCATTCCATCCTTGGGGATCCCAGAGGATCCATCCCCAAGCATCCCTGCCTGCAGCTCCCATCCCATCCGTATGGGTGCATCCTATGCATCAGAATCCACCCCAGAAGCAAATCATTGGGTTCAGCCCGATGTCCTCCCCGTTCCCATCATTTCACAGTGTGGTATTCTCATGCAGCTTTGGAAGATTTCTTTCTTGGAAATCCACTTTGAATTTTTAAGGATTTTGTCCCTTTTTCTCCAGAATATTGATATGTTTAAAAGGTGGGAAAAGTGCACAAAGAGGGAATTGCGCAATCACTCAGGGATCTTCCCAAGTAGGAAGCTTCGGAAGTGGGAAAGGGAAGCTTTTCCAGCCCCATTATTTTGGATCTTTCATGGCATCATGGAATGGTTTGGGTGGGGAAGGACCATAAAGGTCCAGTTCCTCTTCCCTGCATTCCACATCACCTGAAAGAACCAGAAGAAACCCAAGGCAGGAAAAAGCCCATTGTGGCCAAAACCTTTCTTTTCAGGTAGGGAATGCTCAGCCCATCCAGCACCAGGAGCTTTCCCTTTGTGTCCCAGGCTCCCATGCCAAAACAAGTGGGTCCAATTCCTTCACCTTTCATGTAGGACCAGGAATTTGGCTTTAACCTCCAGGCGTTTCCTTCTTGATTCCCCAAAAGAGGAAAGTTGGAGACCATGGAAATTAGGATTTGAGTCCTCCATACTGTACCCTGCCTGGGAATACAGCAGGATGCGGCTCAGCTGTAGGGGACCCGGTGGGCTCTGGCTGAGTGCTGGCTGTATCCCAGAGGATGTTTCACTGGGAATGGGGCTGTGCTCGAGGAGCTGCCCCATCGGGATAAGAGGAACAAAAGTCGGGGGTTGGAGCAGGTTCTTCATCACCTTCATCCCCTTCGTCACCTCCTTCACCTTCATCACCTCCATCCCCTTCATCACCTCCATCCCCTTTATCACATCCTTCACCTTCATCACCTCCATCACCTCCATCCCCCTCATCACATCCTTCACCTTCATCACCTCCAGCCCCGACGTGGCACTGATGGCACCAATGCCCAACCCCGATGCTCCTCCAGCTCGGGTCCTCCTGGTCCCCACATCCCACATCCCATCGGGATGAAGCGGCATCCTCGGGACCCCGGGAGGTCCGGCTCCATCCCACCCTTCACCAGCACTCCCGGCATCTCCCCTCGGAGGTCTCAGAGCTCCCCAGGTCCGGGTCCTGCTGCTGTCGAGGCAGAGCCCCCCGCTCCATCCCCGGGTACCGGCGGGCACCGAGCGGCCGCGGAGCCCTTCGGAGGGGTCTGCGCATCCCTTCGTGTCCCCGCACCTTCGTGTCCGCCCTTACCTGGGCACCGGAGCGAGTCCCCGCTGTCACTTGCCCCGGGGCATCGCTGCTCCAGCCCCGGAGCGGCACCGGGAGCGGCACCGGAGCGGCACCGGCGGCGGCTCCGCTGTCGGTCGGTTTTGAGCCCGGCGCTGCCGCTGCTCCTGCCCGGCAGCGGGTCCCGAGTGGCTCCTCCTACGGGGGGAGGCGTCCCCGGGCCCGGCTCCTCCCGCAGCCCCACCGGGGCCCCGACGGCAGCGGCCGGAGTGGGGGTCTCCGGGGGTGCACCCTGGAGTGACCCGGGGTGGGTGTCCCGTGCATGAGCATCCTCGGGTGGGTGATGCGGGGCCAGGGTGGACCAGCGCCCTGGGATGAGCACCTTAGGATGGGCACCCCTTGCTGGGGACCCCTAAATGGGAACCCCTGGGTGGATACCCCTGGAGGAGCACCCTGGGATGAGCATCCTGGGATGGACACCTTAGGATGGGCATCCATAGTGAGCTCCTCTGAACGGACACCCCTTGATGGACACCCCTGGACCAGCACCCCGAAATAGGCATCTCTGGGTGGGCACCCCTAAATGGGCATCCCTGGACCAGCACCGTTATATCAGCATCCTGGGATGAAGACCTTAAGATGGGCATCCATAGAAGAGCACTCTTGAATGGGGACACCCTAAATGGGCACCCCTGAATGGGCATCCCTGGGTCAGCACCCTTGGATGAGTACTCTGGGATGGGCATCCCTAAATGGGCACCTCTGAATGGGAACACCCAAATGGACACCCCAGTATGGACAGACTGGAAGGGCACCCCTAAATGGGAATGCCTGGACCAGTACCCTTGAAAGAGCACCCTAGGATGAACACCTTAGGATGGAAACCTTTAGATGGGCACCCTGAGATGAACAGCCTGGATGGGGACCCTTAAATGGACAACCCTGGGTGAGTACCCCCAGATGAGCATCCCTTGATGGGGACCTCTAAATGGGGGCTCCTGGATGGCCATCCCTGGACCAGCACCCTTGGAAGAGCACTGTGTGATGAGCGCCTTAGGATGGGGAATCCAGGCTGAGCACCCTGATGGGCGCCCAGCTCACCCAGCACCAGGACAGCACCTCCATGGGGGAGTGCCCCATCCCACAGTGCAGGGGCAGGGAGGGGGGTGCTGAATGCCACCATTCAGCACCCCCTTTCTCCAGGTGCTGCCGCAATGACACCATTGCTGGGACACAGGTGGAGGGGGGACATTGATGACACCCCAAAAGCCATTCCCCCCTCCCCCGTTTCCCTCCATCCGTGCCCAGTCTCTGATCCCGGCTCTCAGCATCACAGCATGGAATGCGCGTGGGATCATCCCGCAGGACCCTTCTCCATCATCCCAAGCGCTGGCAACCGCGGCTCCGGCAGCCTGGGATTAGCGGGAATACGGATGAATCCATCCCTGGATTCATGGCTCCATTCCCGGCTCCAGGCTGGGGGAAGCAGGAACAGATTGCGCCCAATAAATCTGCCTGTTGCCACGTCCGGCCCCGGCCCCATCCCCTCCCTGGCAGATGGTTCCAACAGGTCCCAACACCCGCACAAAGGGGCCGGTGGGTGCCCCAGGGATGGGGTGGAGGGAAACACACAGTGGAAGGTTCCCCCTCCCCCCCCATTGCCATCCGTAGCTCCAGGATCTGGGAATGGGAATGACCCCGGAGGGGCGGCGGGAGCATTGTGCGCTGCCGGCCACGTGCCGCGGCCTCAGCCCATTGTGTGGGGCGCGGCATCTGCTGGCGCTGTCCCCC
>JANRGW010030999.1:0-18602 GCA_024733675.1 Psilopsiagon aymara | reverse complement strand
CCTATCTTCATACGGGAGGTGCTCCAGTCCCATGATCATCCTCGTGGCCCTCCTTTGGACTTGTTCCAACAGTTCCAAGTCCTTTTGATGTTGAGGACACCAGAACTGCACACAATACCCCAAGTGAATTCTCATGAGAGCAGAGTAGAGGGGCAGGATTACCTCTCTCAACCTGATGGTCACACTCCTTTTGATGCAGCCCAGGATACGTTTGGCTTTCTGGGCTGCGAGCACACACTGCAGCCGGCTCATGTTCATTTTCTCATCAACCAACACCCCCGAGTCCATCTATTCAGGGCTGCTCTGAATCTCTTCTCTGCCCAACTTGTAGTTGTGCCTGGGATTGCTCTGACCCAGGTGTAGGACCTTGCCTTTGTCATAGATAAACTTCATAAGGTTGGCATCAGCTCCTCACACTTTTCCCTGCTCCAGCATGGGTTCTTCCGACAGGTTGCAGTCCTTCAGAATAAATCTGCTCCAGTGTGGGGTTCTCCAGGGGCTTCAAATTTGCTATGTGCTCCAAAGTGGTCCTTCATGTGCTGCTGGGGAACAACCTGCTTCAAGATTTTCTTCCCCATGGGCTGCAGGGGAATCTTGTTTCCGGCATCTGGAGCACCTCCTTCTTTGACCTTGGTGTCTAGTAAGTTGTTTCTCAGTGGGTGTTTTTCACATCTCTTTCTCACAGTTGTGGCACAGCTTTTTTTTTTATCCTTTCTTAAATCTATTATCACAGAGGAGCAACCAGTCCTGCTAACAGGAATATCTTTGGATAGCAGTGTATCTATTTTAGCGCTTGCTGGAACTGGTGTTCTCTGATAAGGGGGCAGCTCACAGAATTTACCCCTGCAGTCCTGCCCATTACTAAAACCTTGACATGTAAACCCAATAGAGACCCAAATCTGGGATGTTATGGAAAGACTACCAAGCCTTACTTTATCCTTGGGCTATTAACCTCTGCTGTCCACCCATCTGGACACCAATGATACTGCTATGTCAAACCCAAGCATGTTAAGGGAGACTGACTCTGGACCTCTGGAAGGGCAGCTCAAGGGACTGAGGGACAAGAGGCTCAATCCTGCCAGTCAAGGGAGAAAAAAAGTTGGATATTTACTGTGGATCAATATCTGGCTGTCAGGCTGATGCCTCAAGGAGAGCTTCAGCTGAAAAAAGAATTAACCTTGTAGCACCATTTGGTTGTCTTGCATCAGTCTGTTGACCTATCATGTGATTGTATGTATACTGATTAGCTAGGGCAGATTTTCAAATGCATATCAAGGTATGCTTGCAGGCAGACAACCAGGCATAGGAATAGGCTCAGTTAGCTCTTTATACAGAGCTGTCCCAAGTAACATAAGTACAGTGGTTCTTTCCAAGAACAGACTGCTCAGCTGTGTGGAGTGCTGAGTTCAGAATCATCAATAGTGCAGCAAGAATGGAGTGTGCATGGGATGGAATACTTACAAAGTGTTTGCTCTATCACAGTTGTAACCTCTGGCATCAAAACGAGATATAATTGTTAACTGAACTGGGCATTATGACATGGCTGAACAAAGTATCTGACCTTTATGCAATGTCTCTGCTGAACTACAGAACTGCAGTTATCTTTGGTGTATTTCGTAGATCTTTGAGGATGTCCATAAAGGTGCTTTACTGCAAGCTGCAGTTTTGTAGCTTTATGTACCTCGACCTCCTGCTTTCACTGCTTTTTCTGTCAGCTCAGCAGACTATCAGCAGTTATAGCCTTTTGTGGCATCGTCTGATTAAAGCAGGTGTCTTTTCTCTAATGGAAGGTGCAATTATTTCCTCTACATGTTCACCCTGAATCATTTTCTCAGCCATTACCTAAACTCAAAGCCAATTTATACCGACAATGTAGCAACATAGTGATCCACCCAGTTTGTCTGCACTGGCAAAATTCTTAACAGCCCATTACATATGCTCCTTTAATACTGATGGTTTTGACACTCACACATGGAAGAAATGTGAGATATACATTGGTTTTCTGCTCTCAAAGACAAGCCTACTTCATATTTAGCCGACTATTTGCCGTTAATTGCAAGTGCAGTTTGCCAGCTCTTGAGTTCAGAGATTGCAGCCCTGCCACAGCTTTGAAACATGAGGTAGAATGATTCAAGGGCTCTGTTGGCTTTCTGATTATGAATTTGTTATCCAAGGGACCAGGATGAGCCACTACCTAAAATGGTTTCTCATGACATGGAAGAGCAATTGTAACACAGTAGCTACCATTACTAAAGGGTTCCTAGAGACCAGTATCACTTAGCACTTCATTCTAGCTTCTGTGTAAATTTCCTATTAAATTTTAGCTAAATTTGCACTGTAATTAAAGCTACTGCATGTGGTCTAAACATATTTATACAGAGAAGCTTAAGAATTGAGTATATTTTCATTTAAAATTTTCTGGCTTTGGCAAGCTATCCCTCTCAGCCTGTGCTATAATGCATTTCATTTGATAATTAAAATATTAAAGTAGTAAGCCTCCATATTTAATCCTTTCAACTTGTTTTGGCACCATATTTGTAGACAGACTTAGGTTCCATTTCTGCAAATACTGAGGTTAGTGAGAAAGTTTATGAGCTAAAACTATTGGCAGTTTGACAATACTGTCTAACTCAGACTGTACTGAGGAATGAAAGAAACAAGCCCTGCAAGTTACTGTAGTAACAACCTATGATAAAACATGCCTTTATTTATCAGCCTCTTTAGCCAGAAATTCTGCTTACTTTAAAATTAAACACTTTAAGGCAACTATCATTCTTAAATTATTATGCTTTCTGAGATAAAATGAATCCCTTTTAATTCAGATCCGTACCGGTTTCTTTTGCTAGGTTCATGGTTAACTCTCCATCTGAAGCTTCACTCAAGAAGTTAACTAGAGGAAAAGAAACTGCAGATGTAGTCAAAACCAATTAGATGCTTATTAACTATAATAGATGTCTATTAACTATAATTTAACATTTTTAGAAGCTGAATATATAAAATAACAATTTACCTGTGAAATAAAGATTTTTTTTCTTTGTTTTTACACCCTCAATATATTGATAAGGGTATATATCAGGATTTACAATTTTCTCAATTAAAAACCCTGGTAAACCAGAATAATGTTAAACAAAACCTTAAAATGCAGTGCTATTACTTCACATGTGCTGCCACTTAATTTTCAAAATAATTTAAGTGCTCTTTGTGCACACCTTTATGCATATGTACATTCAGTAAGGCAAAAGCTGAAGAAGAGTCAATATATATCATGTTACAATAATTCCTGGAGTTACAATACTTTATTTTCCCTAGAAATCCCTTACAGAGAAGAAATGTGCCTCTTAAAAGCATATTGTAAATAACAGGTATTTTTAGGGTAACATAATGATAATTTTTCATCTGAAACACTACATGTGGCTTAGGTCACAACACTATTGAAAGGATGCTCAAAAGAGAGATTAAAAGATGTGCTGCAGAAGGCAACAAAAATTACGTGGGAGTTTGGGGACTGAAGCTACAATGAAAGACCTGTCAGGCATGGTCAACATAGAGTAGAAGACCTGAGAGGAAGCTTCTTAAAGTCTATATAACATGCTGTCGATGTTAACTTCAAGGCTACATGGATTTTAAGGTACATAAAATGAAGGAATAGTATACGTGTATTAGCTATATAAATTCTCATTTTAGGTAATGCAGTTTAGTTGAATGTTTACATTGAATACTTGTATTTAATCACATATATGCTAACCAGGAATACAGACTAACTGCTTATTTGCTATTTAACCTCTTGAAAGCTGACGTTCTTGGGAAATGCTTTTGGCACTGCTATCTGAAGTTGTACAAGAAAAATAGAAACTCCCCTGAAAACACTTTTCCATTATAAAAGTAATTTTAAATGTAATTTCTCTCAGGATTTTCTAAGCACTTGCTTTATTTTACTTCCTACACCTATAATTTAAATTGTTTTCTCACCTGTTTCTGTCATTGGTGAATAAAGTCCATTATGTCTAATGAAACTCATGTCTTCACTAAAAACAGCACTACAACTTTTGAAAGACAGTCAGGATGAGTGTTCAGCACAATTGAAACTGCCGTTATACTGGAATTCGAGTTTTACCCTGCACAAATCTGAACTAGACACTACCAAGAAGCTCCAAAATCTCAGCTCAGAATTCTAAAAAGCTTTTGATAATCAGAGTTAGAAATTCTAGTTGCTTCCAAATAATTAGATGAGATGAAAATGGAGCTTGACTGCTAGGTATAAAATACCATGAAAAAGAGGTGGCTATCTTTGTCTTGTATTTGATTCATTTTGAACTCAGTTACTATGGAACAACAATTTTAGGTAGCTAAAACCACACTTAAAAATCTTATAATACCTGTTACGCTGTGGAATGGAAGAGTTTTACAAATATTAATATTTTTGTCAAATTTGATTTTATATTTAAAATAATTTCTCTTTATTAAAAAAAAAAATGTTGTTCTCATGTCAAATGTTCATGTCCCAGCCTCTGATTTTACCCGTGCAAAGTTAGGGAGAAACCCAGTATTTTCATACTGAGATGTGTGTAACTTTGTCCTAGTTAGAACTTTGTTAGAGTCTAAAGATTTATAGCAAATAAACCCCTTCGAATTCGCATTCTGGAGGATGCTAACAAGAAGTGCCAAACAGATAGATAGTCAATAATATTTTTAAAGAGGTATCTGTGCATAAAGGGATATAACAAAATGGTTCTGTATTTCTACCATTTTACTAATACTGAGAAAAATTAGGTCACATAGTACTTGAGAATGTGCTTATTACCACACAATGCAGTATATCATCCTAGCTAATGTCTTCTTCCAGAGACAAAGTAAAAGAACATCAGCAGAATTTGGTTGCAAATCTTTTTTATTGATGCTGATTTTTGTCCTGTTCAAGCAAAGCATTTGTTGACTCTTGCTAACACATAAAAAAAACCAACAAAAAAATCCCCAAAACTTTCATTTTATCTTTATCTTAGTTTGTGTAAATGAAGGTTTACAGCAAACATAAGAGCTGTACAACTAAGTAATATTTTGAAGTATTGTTTACATGTCTTATTTTCTCTCTTCAGTCAGCACCAATATATTGTTAATTGAAGATAAGAAGACAGGAAAATAAAAGTTTGGTTTTTTTTCTCTGTCTCACATGCTAAGGCTTGGGAGAATTCTCACACTGGTAAAGACTTCTGATCCCTCAAAGAGACACTGCAGAGTTGGGCACAAGCCAGGTGCTCTAGTGGTGTTATGGGCTGTAATTTCAGCTCAGTTGTGTGCTTCATCAAGTGTGAGCCAGGTGCTTCTAGTGGTGTTATGTGCTTCATTCCAGGTGTGTGCTTCATCATCACAGTCAGCAAAGCAAGATCTTCTTTTCTGCACTTTGACATCATTTTGCCATTCTTAAGAGGCAAAGATTCCTTCCAGAATGGTAATAAAGTTTCATTTTGTCCTAAGATTAGTAAAATGTGAGTATATCCAGGAAATATATTAACTTGTGATAGAACTGAAACTTATTTAGACTTAAAAGGACATGACATGAAAAGAAGATATTTAGTTTACAGGCATTACTCAAAAAGAATTGGGACTGAAATAGATTTTAATATTCCAACTTGCCTCTATGAGCTTATATTAAATATAGTGTCAGGTACACCCCATTGTATTTTCCACAGTCTCTGTTAGCTTAAACATCTGTGATTACAGACAAAGTAGCAATAAATATTTTAACACTTGTTAAGCAAGTAACAGAAGAATTAAGTATACTTTATCGATATTCTTATTTTAAAACAGTATAAATGTTGTAATACTTAATTCATATCTTGGTAATATTTAATAGCTGGAGTTTTTTTAGCTTTTGTCTATGGCAACAGAGATTTCTACTTTCTATAGCAAAAGTAAAAGAGACAATCTCCTGAATTTTTGTTATTTTGAATTGAGACTTTTTGAGTCCTCTTCCTTTATTTAGATTTTCTCTGTTAACCAGTCTTTCAAATGAACATTTGCACACACTAGAATAACGAATGATATTTCTAAAGATAAACACAGATCATAGAATTATAGAATAGGGTTGGAAAGGACCTAAAGATCATCTAGTTCCAACCCCCCTGCCATGGGCAGGGACACCTCACGCTAAACCATGCCACCCAAGGCTATGTCCAACCTGGCCTAGAACACCACCAGGGATGGAGCATTCACAACTTCCCTGGGCAACCCATTCCAGTGCCCTACCATCTTGACAGTAAAGAACTTCCTTATATCCAATCTAAACTTCCCCTGTTTAAGTTTGAACCCATTACCCCTTGCTCTATCACTACAGTCCCTTATGAAGAGTCCCTCCCCAGCATCCGTATAGGCCCCCTTCAGATACTGGAAGGCTGCTATGAGGTCTCCACCCAGCCTTGTCTTCTCCAAATGATGCTGATACTCAAGTCGCAGAGTAAAAAACGTGGCTTAAAATTGAAAACTGAAATCAGTCAAAGAATTTGAAAAAGAAAATAGTGTTTTTTTTCCCCTCGATTGAAACCACTTGTCAGTTTGAAAATGTTTTCAATACCTTGAATCTTTGGTAAATAAAACTTTCATTTCTAAATTGTAATGCTGAAATTATACTTTTCAAAAGCATTCTCTCTGTGGCTGACTGAGGAATATCTGAGATTGTACATTATGCAAATTGTTTTCTAAGGCTTAAAAAAAAAATTCTAAGGTACAGTGTACTGGAAAATAAGTAGTCAGTAATTTTCTTATTCATTCAAGAAGTCTCCATATCTTCCTAATTGGGAATAGGCAGATCACTCCTGACAGTGGGAAGAATTGCAGTTTCGAAAGTTTGTAGCAGGGTAATAGAAATAAGACAGCCTGCAGCAGGAAGCAACTGTTAGCAGATAATAACATTATTAAGAATTTACAGTATCCCTGACAAAGATGAAAAAAATAAGTCAAAGTGAAAAAGAATTATTTTAATAAAATTTCTGTGACATGTCGTTCAGCTTTCTAGGCGTGGAAGTCTTCAATCAAAGATAATATATTTGGGTGGAAATTTTTTTCAGAGTTTTGTCCTTTTGTTTTTGTTGTTTGTTTGAAGTTAATTTTATCGATGATTTCATCCTAAACAGTGATGGTTGAAGCTTCCTTTTCAAGCAAATTATTAGTTCCTGCGGAATGAGAACAGATGGATATGATTATGGATTGGAAATAGCAATCATAATATGATACTACCTTATGTTTTCACAGGGTGTTAGGACTTGTGGAAAGGAAACATGAGCAATCATCAAAATAAGAAAGGATTTTGTTAGCCACTTTTACAGACTTTGAAATACCCCTAGACCTGTAAAGCCAAAGACTGAAAAACACCAATTTAGATGCTTTCTAAAGTTTCAGAAAGTACAGTCTTTATTTGGAGTAACTGGGAACCAAAGGAACATGTCTTCACCTGCAAGGACTTACTCTGTTCCCAACCAATAAGCAGCTGATTCACTGCTTAGTGCCTTTCCTGGCCTCCCAACCACTGATTAGCTGTGGCAGCTCCATAAATCCAGTCTGCCACAAATCTATTAGACCTAAAAGCTACAAATCTAGGGAAGGTTTTTTTTTATTTAAGACCATAGTACTATCTTAAAATTGAACATTGCCCTTAAACTTTTGCACAGATAAAAAGTTATATTTTATATAGTTCCTTTGCATACTGAGATCCCCAGAGCTTTCCTAGGAGAACAGAAATTGCTAAGACTACTTGCTTGATTCATTCATCCATTTCTGCCAGTATTTATACATGCAAATTTTTGTTTGCAAAAATGTTTGTAGAAGAAACAGTTGTGTGTGACTAAATATTTGCACAAATGTTCACTTGAGAATTTATTTTGGTGACCCTCATGAATTTCACTCTGTCATTTCATCAGGGAAGAGTCTGCAGTTTAACTTCTACCTGTTTCCTGTATTTCAGTAATTTGGATACTGGCCAGAAAGCCCCAATGTGTCTAACTCAATTTGAGTATAGTACCAGGTATTTTACAGAAGTTTATTAATTAAAAATACATGGCAAAAGCTTCATTCCCAAGAAAAGAGTTTTTTTCTGTTTTCTCAAACATAATCCCATTTGAACTAGGGCCTCCTTTTTTTTTTTTTTTTTTCCCTCTGTTCTATTTTGCAACAGAATTTGTGAACTAGGTTATGTGACAGAGAGGAGCTGATGCTAAAACTATGTGCCATGATAAGACCTATGGAACTATTTGGGTTTTGTCTGTTCGTATAGCATTAACATGGGGATTTTAGATTAGAAAGCCAACAGGAGAGGATTTCTAAAAACCCTAAATCCAACACTTTCCTAACCCATAAGAATTTTATACATTTTTTCTATGTTAGGTCATTTCCAAAGAAAGTGCAAAAACCGACTCATAATCAACAGAGGGGAATGCTGAAATGCTGCACAGCAGGAGATATCTTCAGCAGAAATTTTCAGGCTCAGAGGAATGATCCAGGCTTACAGAAGTAAGATATATTATCTAAGAATAGCTGAAATGATCCTGCTTAAGGGGCTCAAATTGTGCAGGAATTAACTGTGGCTGCTACGAGTTCAGAAGCTCCAGAGGAATGATGACAGCTGTTTCTATCGCAGAACCAGTGGCTAGATGTGAGAAGGCAAGCACTCTCTTCTCCAGACACTGCCAGAGAAACAGAGATGCTGGCAGGTCTTGTGGATTGACAAAGAGATCAATAGTCACCTTCCTCCCAAGAACTCATCTGTCTGCTTCCCCAGGCTGGGTTTGATGCATTACAGCCCTGTGACCTTGGCTCAATGTGGCTGGAAAACTGGTTTTCAGGCACAGAAAGTATGTGAGCGAAATCCATACAAAACAAGAGAAGTAAAAACCCTGAAGTGTCATTACTGAAATATTACAAGAAGTTCAGACTTTCAAAAGGGAAAATACTTAGAAGAAAAGTTATCAAACCACAGGGGAGAAGGGGCATTTGAAAAATAAGTAATAAGAAGACAGTAATTCAGTAACAAAAAGGATCTCCAAGCAGCAACAGAGGTTGAAAGTTGATTGATAGCTGACTGGTAAAAAAACACTCAAGTCTTCCATCAAGCTGGTGAGCCTATTAATACTTATCCTAGTATCTCCTTTGACTGATATACTGTGTATGTATTAGCCAATAAATAATTATCCTGCACTACCACACTATTATGTGTATTTTCAAACTGCCTGACTTAAGTGACCCAAGGAAAGTGTGGGAACATAGGAGTAGAAAATGATCTGAGGTAATGCTGGCTGCATGGGGGATAATTGTGTCCTTTACCCTCATGCAACTGAGACTGAAGCTGCAGCTTTAAAATGGAAATTAGTAGTTGGCCTAAGTCATGCTTTCATGCTCCATCTTATTTTCTTTAATGTAAAATCATGATTTAAAAGACATTCATTACTGAAAATTCTTAAGTAGGAAATCTCAGAACTGCTAATAGTATCCTTCCAAAGAGACTATAGCAATAAATAGCAATAAATGTAATGAGTGTCAAGAAGAAAGAGGAAGAACAATTAAGGAAAAGAGGAGAGTGATGAAAGGCAGAAGTGATAAGAATTAGGAGAAAAAAGGAAATAGAAAAAAAAAAATAGGAGTAGGAGAACAGGATATATTAAAAAAAAATAATGTTGAAAATTAATGTTTTTACATTTTTGGTTGCTGCTGCTATACTTCTGTATCATTCTTTCATTCAGTGTAGACTACTAAAATCACATTCTCTGAATATTTTGCAGTACAGAGGGTTATTAATGCATAAAAAACCTCATGGCAGCTATCTGCAATTGACTGAGCCTTATGAATTCTGACAAATGACTCTTGATAGTAATCATGCAAACAAGTGAGTGCTCTAAAAATATTCATCTCCAGGAATTCCATGAAAATATATTTCAGACAGATGTGAAAGCATATCCTGTTGTGCTTATGGAGCCCTTTTCTGAAACTTCCTTTAGAACAACCTTGTTCTTGTATTATTTATCATTCTATTGTCTCTGATCTATAATTCAAAAAGAAAAATCCTTTGATTAATATATACATAATATATTTTCAAATCATTGCTGAAAGTTTCCTCTATTAGGTGTTCAATATTATTATCAGACACAAAAATGTGAAGGTGAAGAATACTGATGAGGTCATTCTGACCAAATTCCTGCCAATAAAGAACTGCCTCTTCACTGCTGTTGTTATCAAAAAATAACAAGGATTGAAAGAATTAAAGTACTTTTTCACTCTGGAGCTGTAAGTACTAAAATGGAAAGTCTTCCCTCCCCCTGTAAACTAGTCCTGTCCTGCCTGAAACATGCATTATATCACAGTTTGTTCCAGGGTCAGTCTGTGATCAGGTATATCTTTTAGTCTTCTCAGTGATTACATCCATCTATTAAATTAAAAAAAATCCCTAAAAATGAAGATAAGTATTCATAAGTATACTACTGATGAGTTGAGCTCTAACATTCTAATAGGTATCATTATATTAGATTATGATATATTGTCTCATGTTTCTCATTAAGATTTCATTGCAAGTTTCTAATTATAATGGTGGTCCCTAATGCTAGTAAAGGAAAGCATGTGCTATAGCTCAAAAGCTGAGTTTCTATAGGGGAAAAAAAATCGCAAAGGCACAGATGTGCCTAACTTGCATTGAAATTCAGTAAGGGTTAGCTACTTAACTGCTATTTATCCCTTAGGAGTATAACTGAAGCATAAATATTCTTTGTGGTTGCACAGCTTGAGGGTGGGGAGAGGAAAAGGCTTGCTTTTTATTAAAAAAAACCTAAAAAACACAGAAAAAAAGCTCAATTTCCTTTATAATTATTTGACAATTATAATAGGTGATACATTAATAACCCTATATAGTTCTATAAATATTTCTATTTCTATATAATTTCTAACTACAGTAAACATAATTGTTGTCCTTCACTGTAACTCTATATATGTATGTAAACTCTATGTTTTTGGTAATATATATTTATCTACCTAGAGGTAATTGTGTATACATATCTATCTAAATACATAGACACATATAACTTGGAAATAGGTCTATTCTGAAATGTGCATGGCTCTCAAATTTCTAATGTGACATCTGAAACTCTCTTCTACACAACAATCTAGAAAAGAAAGGGTTATGTTTCTTCAACAGCGTTGCTTTTAAGTCACATTGCTCTTGAAAAGGGGAGAGTGAAAAAACGTGCTCTGGAGGGATGAGTGATATGAAAAGAAGATAGATGCTAATACATAGCTGATTGATAGGAAGGTTCTCCTGAGGACTGTACTATAGTATTAAGTTAAAAAAAAAAAAAAAAAAAAAGAAATAAAGAAGGATAGAAGGATGTAAAATAACATAGGCATTATAGGCATCATCTGTCACAAAACATGGGAAGTGGGAAGTGATAAGGAAAAAGAAAAAATGTACAGGAAGACTTAAAATGAAGGACAAATAAGAGGCTTAGATTTGTTTGGCAAATGGTGGAGGAGGAGGCTGCAGTTCTGTGAAGGCAGCACTATATCAATAGCTGCTGTGTGACACAAACGCTCTAAGCTGGACACCCTAGGAAATACTGACGTCCTCTTTCCTGAAATGTTAGTCTAGATAGGAATAGAATAGCTAAGTATTCTTGCACAAAGGGCGCAGCTTAGACTTCAGCCTTAAATTTCTCTTCCTTTTCTGTCTATACACATTCTCTTCTGTTTGATGTATGTGAGATGATTTCTCTCAAGTTACAAAATCCAGATAATTTTATAGGAGAATATCTGCCACACAATAATGCATGCTGCTGCTAGAGTCTATCTACAGGCTTTTGGGTAACAAGAGAAAAAATAACTGGGAAAAATATTACAAATTTAGTGTTACGTATTTTTAAAGAGAGATGTAATGTGCTCAATATATTTTTTTAATGCTCTAATATTAAATTTTTTGCAGTTACCTAAGGCTGCTTTTCAGGGGTTCTTCTAGATGAAGTGAGACAATTCTTTTTCAGTTTGCATTATCCACCCTTCTTTGGCTACAGAATGACAGCATACAGATAGATTTATCAGTTTTGCACAGCATGTAAACTTGTTTCATTTCTACCAGCAGTTCACTAAATAACTGAAATGAAAGTGATGATAAATTGGAAATCTTATGCCTACAAATGCATTTCTGATCACATGGCTTTTGCCCAGAATAAGTGTTTTAAGCATCTGCATACAACGTATATACTGTATAGTATAGCATATAGAATGCATATGGCATAACTGATATCCCAAAGGAACCTGTTTCACTGAGAAAATAATTTTATGATTTATAAAAATTTATCATGGCTTTTCCTTTCCAAGTATGTAATCAAATATCAAAATCTTGGATACCCCCAAATTTGAAAAAAAACCAACCCAACTCTAAACCCAAACCAAACCAAACACTAGAAGATTTTGTTTTTAAATGAAATTATGCATATGCATATGCATACTAACACAGTTACATGACAAACTGTTACAGGCAGCAAAGCCACAAGTATTACTGATAAGAACAATCTGATATTTTAGAGTTACCAATATGCCAGTTTTTATTTCAATGAACTTCAAAACCTTTTTCAACATTCTATTGCCATATACTTGAAGAATTGGGGCTTAATGTTATATAACCTACATGGTAGACATAGAATCATAGACTCATAGAATTATAGAATAGTTAAGGATGGAAAGGACCTTAAGATCATCTAGTTCCAACCCCCCTGCCATGGGCAGGAACACTTCACACTAAACCGTATCACCCAAGGCTCTGTCCAACCCAGCCTTGAACACCACCAGTGATGGAGCATTCACAGCTCCCCTGGGCAACCCATTCCAGTGCCTCACCACCCTTACAGTAAAGAATTTCTTCCTCATATCCAATCTAAACTTCCCCTGTTTAAGTTTGAACCCATTACCCATTGTCCCATCACTACAGTCCCTAATGAAGAGTCCCTCCCCAGCATCCGTATAGGCCCTCCTCAGATACTGGAAGGCTGCTATGAGGTCTTCACACAGCCTTGTCTTCTCCAGGCTGAACAGCCCCAACTTTCTCATCCTATCTTTCCACAGTCTAATTATTTTGCTTCATAGAGGCATCAGAGTTTGTTAAAGAAATGACTGAGTGATAACTCATGAGGTCTGTAATCTAGTCCTCTTATTACTACTAGTTTACCATAGGCAGTCAGTGTGCCTTTCCATATTTTACTTACTGATGAAACCCAATGGATCAGTCAAACACCGCTGAAACAGTGTTCTAGCAAACCTCTCTTTTGCTCCTTTATTGTACTGTTTCTGGGCATTGCTCACACCACACAAAGATCTTTTTCTTGTTACAGCAACACTTCCTGAAAGAAAGCTTGCTTGAGCTCTACCAGTGCAGGCAATACTGTGCTGTAGCTCCCTCTCTGCTCCTAGTCTTTTTGGGATCAGCCTGCAAAGAAACGAAAAAGCAGAGGTGTCTGAGCCAGAGTACCTCCATGTTATGTGAGCAACCAGAGCAGAAGCACAAAGAGGTAAAGAAGGAGATCGTGGTGGGAGTCCCAGAGGGGTCAACACAAAAAGCATGTGAAAGTAGTGATGTACATGAGTGATTGTGTTCAGCTGTTTTCTGATATACTTCTCACGTGGTCTGGGGTGATAGACAGACATGAACCTTTGTGGCAGTCTACATAATATAGTCTGAGATATTTCATACTTCTTAAGCAATTTTTGAGTTAATGGGATGGTTTGACCATGCTCAAAATCTGTCTTAATATAAAATTGGTGAAATGTTGAGGATACCTTGGATAGGAATTCATCTAACTGAAGGTCAAACATCTGAAGCAAGCCATGTTTCAGCCTACAGTTCCCTTTATATCCTGATATATTTTAGGCTTCTGTTTTAGACTGTGATTTTCTTACCACAGAACTTAAAGTGAGAAGGGGGTGGCTAGCTGAATAGAAGATTCCTATAATTCCTGATATGAATTCTATGTACCTAAAAAGCACTTTTAATGGTGGTTTCTGAGCATAGGTGCTGTGCTGTAACTCACCAGTGTGAATGCTCTCAGTTTATGTCACACTTCACAGAAAATTATTTTATCTAGTGTGAGGCGTCCCTGCACACAGCATGTAGGAGGTGGAACTAGATGATCTTAAGGTCCTTTCCAACCCAAAGCATTCCATCATTCTATGATTCAAGGTACATGAAATTGTAGTATATAGACATACTGGGTTTTGACTCTTAAAGCAGCACAGATGACAACTGAAGAGCATCAACTCAATCCAGCATTTTCACAAAACTAATCATTCCAATTAGAGATAAGGCCTCTCTATTCAAAACCTGAAAATATAAATTTAGAGTAAGAAAGAAGATGCCCAGCTTTCAGATACATCAGCTAAGGTATAGGACCGAATAAAGGATATATGAGTCTACCTGCACTGTAAAAAAAAAAAATGAACAAACAGAAAAACACAAACCGAGGTGATATTTTTACGTAACATTTTCCTCAAAGCTTTTCCTGACAAGAAAAAAATCTTGTTTTTTTTTTTTTTTAAAGATAGCCAAGGGTATTTGTTTTTTGTTAAGGATAGTTGCGAAGAAAGGAGCAAACACAAGTAGAAAAAAGAAATGTGAGAAATATTTTTTTTTAAAGACACTAAAATATGTTTCCCAATTATATATAGCTGCAGTCTCCCTGTTTGTGTGCTCTCCTCAGGAGTCCAAACATGCTGGATGTTTTAAAATCCAAGGTAAGAATCCACAGGTTTTCATATTGCTCTTTCTTCAGCTACTATCATAAAACCTTGAAGATCCAAACAGTAAGAGACAGATTGATAACATAATTAATTATACACAAAGCCACCGTTAAGTAAGACTAATTGTGTCCAAATGCAAATTCTGTCATTAGGATGCCCAAGGGAGCCATGTTAACATATACAGCAGGAGAGTTTTGTTCTTTGGAATAGAACTATTTTATCTCTCTGTTTATGTGGATGTAAACATATTTTATGTGAAGATTGCTACAATCTCAGGTGGTGTTCTTTAAGATAAATGATTATTGTCCGACTTATTTCTTCTCTCCCTCCTCCTACCCTCCCCTTACTTAAACTCCTGACTGATTGTGGTGGGTTGACTCAGGCTGAATGTCTGGTGCCCATCAGAACTGTTCTATCACTCCCCTCCTCAGCTGAATAGGGGAGATAATATATAATTAAAGATAAAGTCAGGGAGAGATCACCCATCATGGGCAGAATAGACTTGACTTGAGGAAATTAGTTTGTTACCTATCAAATCTGAGTAGGGTAATCAGAAATACAAACTAAATCTTAAACCACTTTCCTCACACTTCCACCACCCTCCCTTCTTCCTGGGCTTAACTTTGCTTCCAAATTCTCTACCTGCAGCCCCCACAGTGCCACAGGGGGATGGGGAATACGGGTTATGGGAATTTCCTCACCTGTTGTCTCTGCTGCTCCTTCCTCCTCAGGGGAGAACTCTTCACACTTTTCCCCTGCTCCAGCATGGGATGCCTCTTAGAGGAGACAGTCCTTCATGAACTTCTCAAATGTGAGTCCTTTCCACAGGCTGCAGTTCTTCATGAACTGCTCCAGCATGGGTCCCTTCTATCGCTGCATCCTTCAGGAACAGACTGCTCCAGCATGGGCCACAAGTCCTGCCAGAAAACCTTTTCCAGCATGGGCTCCTCTCTCCAAATGTCTCCACAAGTCCTGCTAGAGGCCTGGTCCAGGATGGGCATCCCCCGTGGTCACAGCCTCCCTTGGGTGTCCCCCTGCTCCGCCATGGGGTTCTGCATGGGCTGCAGGTGGATATCTGCTCCTCCATGGGCTGCAGGGGCACAGCCTGGCTCACCGTGGTCTCTGCTCTAGCACCTGGAGGACCTCTTCTCCTCCTTCTGCACTGACTTTGGTGTCTGCAGAGCTGTTCCTCTCACTTTTTCTTACTGCTGCTGGTGTGGCTCAAGGTTATTTTTCCCTTCTTAAATCTGTTACCCCAGAGGCATTACTACCGTTGCTGATGGGCTGGGCCTTTGTAAGCATTATGTCTGTCTTGGAGCCAGCTGGCATTGGCTCTGTTGGACATGGGGAAAGCTTCTAGTGACTTCTCACAGACGCTATCCCTGCAGCTACCCTGCTTCTAAAACGTTACCATGCAAACAAAATGCACTCTAAAGAGGCCAGGGCATCCATAAAAATGAAAGAGGCAGAAATAGGCAAATTCTAAAGAAATGTTTGAGATATTCATGCTTTAGACAATGAGATTTGGTTTTTATTAAGTTAAAATAAAACTTAACAGTAGAAAAATGAAAATATTCACACAAAAGCATAACTAATACTGAAGCAGATGCATAGCAATGAAAGCATTATTATATCTACAGTTGAACTATTAAATATTCAGTAATAGTGCGCATGTAATACAGGTCTATTTCGTGACTATGATTATGTTTTTAAAATAAAACAGATGCAAAACAGGATTATTTCTCAGAAGAAATATTATTACATTCAACTGGAGCACATAATGGAATAAAAAGCACACATTCAGAGGCTCATCTTTCTAAATCAGATAGGAATGTTCAAATTGTAATGGAAAGAAGTGCATAGAGAAAGTGGAGACACACTTTGCTGCAAGTGAGAGTTAAAATTTGCCATTGATCAAAATGAAATGAAAGGGTTAACACACCAGTCTATGTTCTGATACCAGAAAACCAGAAAAAAATCAACTTCTGAAGGCAAAATGCTCTAAAAGAAATGAACATTTTTTTTCTTCTGGTGAATTATTATAATTCTAATTAAAAAAAAAAAAAAAGTATTTTTTCAAGTCAAAAGATTGATTTTTTCCTTGCATATATACAATTGAATAGATCTCAGATTAATGTAAAGAATATATTTTGTGGAATAAAGCACAACTGTTCAAAACTCAATTTTAAAAAACAATAAAGAAATATGTTTACAAAAAACTTTAAAAATATAAAAATGTGTAATTGTAAAAATTTGCAAAAATTTTGAAAATTCATTTAACTCAAGCCTGAAATATGTTCAAGGAAATCGACATTTCAAATAAAGATTTGTGCCTTCCATGTTTTTTTACTGTAAGGTCTCTAGGGCAAGAACTTCAGGAATTGTAATGTTATGAATGGGTCAGACATTATCATACTTCAATTGCCTATCACCAAGCTTCTAGAAATAAGAGTATTGAGAATAATTATAGTATGCCATTTGTTTGAATCATTTAAAGCATGGACTTTAAAGAAAATACTTCATTTCATGTATACAGGCCATGATTCAAGTTCTGCTTTTAGGTACACATATAAGACTTGTTTAGTTCATTGTTTCAAGATAGCCTTGACCAGCATTACAGGTTTGATAAGAAGGGCAGCCCAGTATGCTGACTGCCATGGCTACTAAATAGATTTGAAAATAAAACAAGTAGCAAGTAAGTAATTTCAGAAAGACACAAGCATAGTTAATCTCTTCTGCAATTAGATGGGATGAGTTAAACAAAAAATTAGGTTGGAGAACGAAAAATTAATAATACGGTGATCAAAAGAAGACTGCAGAGGTTTCCAAATTAATAACTTGCATCTCATACTTAAATGTCCTGTCAAAAGATCCTGTAAAATTTATTTCAGTCTGACAAGGATTTCTGTCCTTTCCCTGTGGAAATTTTGAAGAACTTCAAAAAATAATCAAGATACAAGATACAAGAAGCATCACTGTAACAAAGGAAACAAGGCACTGCAAATATAAAATACTGAAGGACTGCATGAGATGACCCAAATATGCCAGCAAAATCTTCCATGGTATTTTTTCAAGAAGTGATAATTTTATACAAGATTTGCATTTGACAGATATTCACAAAGTACTGAGAAGTAGTGCAGCCAGCATTATATTGCCAACAAACTTCTACAGAAAGCAAGCCATGGCAGTTTGGATCCATATTTAGCTTTACTGAACTTGCTTTTATCACAAGAATAGACTCGTCAGCTCATTTGGAAGAAGAGCTAGAAATCTTCCTCAAAAAAAAAAATACTTATTACTGCTATAATCTGTGATCACTGATTATGAAGTATAAGCACTAACTCTTATGGCACTGAACATGGCTTGGACAGCAGTTTGAGCTTCTGTTAGCTTGAAGGATAATCTCAAGAGGGGAAAAGCTTGACATGTACTCACAAAATTCATATAACTTCTACCCAATTCAAAAAGTTGTACAAGATTTTAAACCCAGATATTTCTAGAGCTTAAGAAGGACACAGAATTTAGCAGTTCATTGAGGAGACAGACTAATACTGCTGTTTGCTGTTTTGTCTGACTGCTAATATATTCCAACTATTCAGCAAGATGCTGAACCTGCCATGTGCAGGTTCCCCTATTTTTGACAGAAGTGTGACTATTCTGTAGGCTACATAGTCACTAATGAAAAAAATGAAAAAAAAAAAAAAAAATGGAAGAGAGAAAACAGCTGCATGATACCCTGAGATTTGTTGGAGGGATGGTACAGCCCGGCACAAGCAATCCAGGAAGTTCCTCGATTGTGCAGAAGACAGCTTCCTTCTGCAAATAATAGAGGAGCTGACAAGGAGAGG
>JANRGW010030998.1:3275-33673 GCA_024733675.1 Psilopsiagon aymara | reverse complement strand
ATGGCAGGGGGGTTGGAACTAGATGATCTTAAGGTCCTTTCCAACCCTAACTATTCTATGATTCTATGATTCTACAAAGGGTCACTTTGTAATCTGTCTCACAAAGGATACATTTTTCAGACTCTTTGGGAAGTCTTCCCTAGGGTATTCCCAAGAGAAAGCAAAGCAGAAAGTTTTATGGGCTTATGGACTTGCACTGGACACATCAGAGAGTCAGTAGAGTAATTAGGATTTTAGTGTGTTTTTTTTTACCCTACCTGGTGTCTTTGCTGCTGTTTCCTGCTCTTTCATACCCTCCAATATCCATGCCATTGAGCTGGCAGTTGCAGAGTGTCATTCTGTCATCAGTGCCTGGCCTGCTTTGGTTTGCTCCATAGTTTTAAAGAAGGAAGAACTGTACAGTCTTACTGCTGGAACCTCCATCATTTTGCATTTAAAGAGCTGGGCAGCCTTCTTGTCTTCTCTCTGCTGAATTTGCTTTTTGGGTATCATGGGGGCCAAAGGAAGAAGTAGGTACCAGGTCTTAAGAGCAGTAAGTAACATGTTACAGATGTGTTTGGAAAAGTCCATGGCCATTTATTTCAGGTGCACATGAAGAATGTAATACGCATGGTTGTAATGTGGTGTTGTAGTGTACGGGAGCTGAATGATGGCACTAGGAGGTGGGCAGAGATTCCTACTTAGTTAATGAAGATGTTACTGGCTTGAGGATTTGAGCTTGCCAAGTTTGAAAGTCTCTTTTCTTTGAATCAAAGCAAATTAAGGTCTTTCACCCTTAGTTTGTTGGTGAAGTATTTAGGCATAGAACTGCTCATCTCAGAGTTGGTGTAGAAAGGCCTTCCAGTGGAGTTACCTACAGAATGACTGAATAAAACCAGTTTTCCTGGTGGTTTTCCAATGGCCCAAGGATGATGGTTTTTTCTTGCTGGGGCGTGGTGAAATTGGACTTGATCATATTTAGGGACCTCTTCCAGCTTGAGATATTCTGTGATTTGTGGTTTAAAGACAGGGTAGACTGACAGCCACATGGAAGGGTAGAGAAGGGACTGGCAACACTAGGAGAACTGTGAACAGCATTATGGATGAGTCAGCTTGAGTCACTGTCATCACATCATAGAAGCTCATCTTTAAGAGGAACCTGAAGATGAGCAGAATAGCAACTTCGCATATGAGTTCAGAGAGGCTCTGCCATGCTTTTTCAGCTAGCACAAAAAGGTGATTAACGGGAAAAAAGGCTAAAATAAGCTTGCTTTTTGAAAGAGGGTGGCAGAAGGCTTTGTCAAGCTATTAGCAGCAGATGGGAAGTGTATTCCACATGCCAGTACTGAAGGTTTGTTTGTAAGCATCTCATGCTTACAGCTGAGCAGCAGCTGGTTTAGGTGTTTGAGAACCTGGTTTACTTGGCCTCAGGGATAAAGGGGTTTGGCTGAAGCTCTGTTTATTGATGCTGGTTAGTCAGTTGTTGGAGATGGTGGTGCTTACTGAAGAAGTCACCTTGGCTGTTTGCTGGGGATGTGAAGGCAGCAGAGATGCAGCATGTGGAGGCTTCTCATCCATGTTATTTGAGGCAGGGGAAGGTAACTTTTCCTCCCCGAAGCTGGTGAAGAGCTCTTGTATGATCTGCCAGCTCTTGAGTGATGAATGGCAGTAATGATGCCCAGCTTGAACGACTGTGCTGCCTTTTCATTTGGCTGTCAGCTTTTCAAGCTGGCAGAGCTTCTTCCTTAGTTATTGATCAACAGCTGCCTTAATGGCCTTTCCAGAGCCTACAAGCATAGCTCCAGAGAGGGAGCTGTGTGGGGGACTTCAGGAGGATCTTCCTTGAAAAGAATACCTGTTTGCTCTCTGTGATTATAATTTCACCAAGTCCCCTGCTGTACTGTGCAGCTCTGTCTCCAGTGATCCCAGCTGCTCTACTGGGTCTTGCTGGATATCACTTCTCATTGCTCTCTTCCCTTCTTAGGACACTGTTTAAGGAGAGCAAGCGTGTACATGGACACCTCACATCAGTCCTGTGAGTATCGTATAGCATTCCTTTGGAGTGATAACTGGTGAACTCCGTTCCCTGGGGCTTGGGTGGATCACACAGGAGCACCAGAACTTGCTTGGCTCCCATCAGATAGTTTGGCACTGCTTCATTTGGGGAGGTCTAGGAAGCGTAGTTGTTTGTGTGTGACATCTCCCAACAACAGCCTTCCTGAAGTGCTTTAGCCTTAGAGTAAGCTCAAAGAGAAGAATGTTGAAGTGAGGTTGCCTCCTGGCCTTGTTCAGTAGACTGGAGTCTGTGCTAGTTCTTGTGAGGCAGATGAAGGACAAGTGGAGTGTGGTGCAAGCAGTGTGATTATTGCTGCCTGTTCAGTCGCTCTGATTCTGGATTCCCTCTTTCTTGTTGCCGGGTTGAAGGAGGGGTGCAGTGAGCTCAAAGTAGTGAAGATAGGTGCATCGGGCTTGTGGGTGTCAAACCAACAGTGCCCTCAGAATCCAGCTGGGCAAGTGCTGTAATGCCAAAGGGTCTCATGGATCTTGCTATAATAGGTGATGATACAGACTGAGGCTGATGTCTGTTGGTCCTGTTCGTGGGACTGGGTACGCGAGAGGAAGTGTGAGGAACAGTAGGAAATAGTGTAGAGTCATCTTTCCCTCAGCCATACCATTACGGCAGGTCAGGGATGCTTTGTGCCAGAGATTGCATCTGACCGGACCAAGTGTTCTATTTTCTGTGAATTTAGCAGATGTTTTTTCATCCTTGACTTCTTCCAGGAACCTTAAAGAGATGTGTAACTTCGCTTCAAACCAGTCTCTGTGTCAGTTTCTGTATGGGTATTGCTGTAGTTAGGCCAGCAGTGGGTTCCTGAAGTAGCTCTGAGCCCTGGAGCTGGTGCAGGATGTGTCTGAGTGCTTGCACTGCTCTGCTGCTGTTTCAAGACTCTGCTCTGCTCCTTGATTCATTCCTCTGTGTGGGAGTCAGGGCTTCCTAGAGCAGCAACCAAATGTGATGTGCTTTTGAATCCTAGCGACCTGAGATGCTGCCTCTGTTCCCTTGGTTCTTTGCAAAAGCCTCAGTGGATCATAACTAATGAGGCTGAAGTGTAATCCCTCCTTAGGATGCTTCCCTGTGGGCTTTCAGTGAAACTGTGTTTCTTTTGTCTCCCTCAAAACAGGTCAAAGAAGAAAGTTATAGCTTCTACTAAAGTGAAAGTGAAGGTGAGTTGTTTTCTGTTTCTCATGGTTGGCATATACCAAGAGTCAAGTGACTGCCATCTTAAATCCTATATTTGAGCTTTGTATTTATACACTGAATACAAGGAATTTGTACTGTGAAATAACTCTAGTCAGTATTGGCCTGGAAAAAACTACTAGAAGAGCAGCTAAAATTGATGACAGCAGCAGCTGGGAGGGAGGCGGGTGAGCATGGAACATGCTTATCCTGCCTTTTGTCCCCAAACCAAGATCCCTTCCCTTTTCAGCAGGAAACCCTGCCTCTGTCCTGACTCTGCCTTCTCTTGTGATTTCTGTTCCAGGAATCTTCCTGCAAACCAGATAAGAAGATGTCAGTTTCTGTTCCTTCGATGCACTCGAGCAGCACCTTAGCTCTGTCTTCAGAGCCCCAGGGAGGAGCCCTGGGCATCAGTGCCCAAACCAGAGAACTTTTGTCCCTTGGGACAGCCCAGGCAGCCAGCAGCACTGGCACTCCCACTACCTTCATGGATGACTCCTTGGATGAGGACTTAATTCATAATCCCACTTCCTCGCTTGAAGCAGTCTCTAAGGAACTGGCTGTGCTGAACAGCAGAGCAGGAGGGAGTCCTGACTTTACTCTTCCTGGAGCTCCAAAAGCTCCACCAGAGAAGATCCCATCCTCAGAGGAGAAGAGGACATTTCCAAAGCCCAACCCTTCGCCTACATCATCCTCTGGTTCTCTTCAGTCTCCTCTAAACTTCCTGGCTGAGCAGGCCCTGGCATTGGGCCAGCCTTCTCAAGACAAAAAGACAGAGAACTCTAATTACAAAGAGCTCTCCTGCCAAGCCTCCCCCAGCAAAATCCTTCCTGATGCACACCAGGCTAAACAGAAACACCACAGCCTCGTCCGGCCAGGCCATGGCCCTCAGACCTCTACGCCAGTGCCGGCTTCTCAGGTGAAGGTCTTTCACTCAGGCAGCCAGCTACAGAAAACATTCACCTCCCCAGCTCCATTTGTCAAGCTGCAGAATCCCAAGTCCTCCTCCCCACTGCCCCAGCGCTCCCTCCTGCAGCAGGTCAAGTCATCAACCAAAGCTCAGAGCTTCCATTCCTCTGCATCACCAGGCAGCACCCAAAACTCGAGCAGCTCCCACAAGAGCCCAGGCTCATCATCGTCATCTCTCAGCTACACAGGAAAGCACTCAAGTGGCTCTAGCTCATCAGGACAATCTTACAAATCGCCCTTTGTTTCTGGTTCTCTCTCCAAGCATGGAGCTGCTTCTAGCAGCTCTTCATCTGGAGCTTCTGCAAACCAGGGCTGCTCCTCCGGGAGCTTGCTGCCCAGCGTGCAGACACCCTCCTCGGGCCAGGCTTCCAGCCGCCCATCCTCAAGCTCTTCAGTGAAGAAGACACCTGTTTCACAGAAGCTGACTCTGGTGGCACCTCCGGGAGGTTCAAATGGAGATTCTAGTGGGGGCACTCAAGGGGTGGCCAAGTTGCTGACCTCCTCCCTCAAGCCAGCTGTTGTTAGCAGCACCGCATCTTCTACCTCTGTGCCGGTAAGCAGGGCTGTGCTGGGCCAGCCTCGAGCCTGGGGAGTGTGTGGCATTCTGTCAGGCACCTCCTCTGTGTTCGGACCTGCTGTAAAGCATTGACTTCAGAAGAATTTCCTGAAATTCCTGACTGACTGTCTGGATCTTGGCTGCTTCGGCTGGGAAGTCCTGGTCTTTGCCAGGGGCTTGCATGTCACAATTCCAGCTTTCATTTTCAGCTTTAACTACTAAGCAAAATACCTTACAGACTGCAGTTTTTGCATAGGCTGTGGAATGTTCTTGCCCTGCCTTTGAGACATCCAGGAGCAGTAGAATTCCCATTTGGGTCAGGAGAAGTGCAGTAGGGCAAGTCACCACTAGAGCTAGAAATCATTTCCTAAACTAAAATGATAGTGATCGGTTTGCTGTGAATTGGGTCTGCAAGCTTGACCTTTCTTAAATTATTGCAAGCAATCGTAGTATTTTTACCACTTTTTTTATGACTGACCTATAGAATAAATAGTCTCTGATTCTGGGCTATAAACTCAGATTCCTGTCCAGCTTTGTTGGTTCTCTCTGTCCCTTTCCTGTTGCTCCCCTTTACTTCTGTAAGCTGCTGAAGTGATGTTTGGAATTGAGTTCAGTGGCACACTGTGGAATGCAGGGTCTGGTAGTTCATGGGGTTATAATGTCTCCTGAAGGACTCCTGGGTTACCTCTACAGACTCATGTTTTTCAGCCTTTGGATTTAATGATGTAAGTGCCTTAATTTTCACCTATAGCAAAAAAGGAATTGAAGAATCAAGCAGGTTGGAAAAGACCTTTAAGATCCTCAAATACAACTGTTCCCCAGCACTGCCATGGCCACCACTAACCCATGTCACTGAGTTCCTTGTCCATGCAGTTTGTGAACACTTCCAGGGATGGTGACTCCCCCACTGGCCTGGGCAGCCTGTTCCAATGTCTGAGAGCCCTTTGGGGAAGGAATTGTTCCTAATATCCAGTCTAAACCTCCCGTGGTGCAGCTTGAGGCCGTTCCTAATGCTGTCATATTAATTTGTTGTTGGCTGTTCATACCTGTCTTTGGTAGCACATGGAAAGAGCTGAGCAATTAAATGCATGTATTTAGATGGGCCTGAAACCCATATGCTGCTAAGCCCATGTACTTTGATTGTTACTGAGGTAGATTGCTGAAAAACACTCCCCTGTGGTGTCTTCAAGCTTCTGGGGTGCAGGGGTCCACCAAACCTTGGTGCCGTGAGTTATCAGCAATGATCTGCTGCTGAAATGGAGTAGGAAGCATCCTCCCTGGAGCTCACAGGCTTTTCCTCTGCATAATAGAGACACTGTTCCAGCATAAGGAAGCAGGAGTTTAATCCAGTATGGTCCCATTCAGAAGAGCGTAGATAGCATGTATGTTGTGTCCTAGGCATCTCCCGGGTTGGCAGCTCTTGGGGTCTGGCTGAGGAGGTGCTTCTTGCAAGGAGGAATTCTTGAGCACTCCATGTTTTGCAGCTCTTTAAGTGTGGATAATGCTATACCTTGGCTTTCCCACTCCTGACTGACCTTTTTTGTTGCTTTTCAGAAAGGAACTAGTGGAGCTGTGCTGCTAACAAGTTCTTCCTCCTTAAGTGTACTGGCTCCATCCTACAAGTCCAGCAATCCAAAGCTGCCAGCTGCCCTGAGCTCCGCGCCGTTAGGGATTATCTCTCCTATTCATTCCTTCCCTCTTCATGTCATCTCCTTCAGTTCGGACTCCTCCCCAAAAGCAGGAGTATCAAAAGACGCAATAGTTACGGGACCTGCTCCAGGAACTTTCCACCATGGCCTTGGCCACAGTGAGTATTCTCCTGGTACATGTGTGTGTTACTTGTGCCTGTGCTGTCAAATAACACCACCACCATTGCTCTGCTGCATTAACTCATTGCCGACCAACTCGTCTCTCTTGCTGTTGCTTCATGCATTTTTATCTCCAGTAGTTGCATTTGGAGAGCCTCTGGCACGTCCCGGTAGCTAACCCAGAAATCCCAGTAGCTGGAAGCTGAACTGTAGGCAGCTCCTCTGCTCATTTCTGTCTTCAATGAGTATTTGTTCCTGTTTTCCCCTGTCCTTTCTTTGTTTTTCTCTCTAGGTCTTCTAGCTGGCTTGCACTCCAGCCCCCACCATGCCGCGCCACTCCCACACTCTGCCCTGTCCACTCATTTACCACAGAGCTTGCCAGGTAACTTGTCAGTCTGTCGCGGTGTCTCCTGCCTCCTGAGCTGTCCTCTGTCTCAGCAGATGGTTCCTCTAGGGGTGAAAACAAAGTGATTGTCAGGCCAGTGTGGTTGTCACTAAAGCTGATGGCCATCTCGAGGTTCTGTTTCGTTAGCCAGGGGAAACTTGGGCATTTCTGGAATGATGAGCCCTGGGTGCTTACAACAAGCATTGGTTCCCAGAGGTACTCAGCTTTGCTGCTTGTGTCGTGATGAAGATTTATCCAGACAGGATTAAAGCTGTGAAGTTTGTGCGTAGTCTGGCAGGGACTACTCAGGAATGAATATTTGGGTTTTATAGAGTTTTGTTACTGGTGACCTACATAAAATATGTCAGAGCAGAATGCCCCATGTCTGTGCACTGAGCTAATTGCCTGCATGTCCTTTGCACCAGGTTTGTGATGTAGATGGAGTTTTCTTTTACTTGGTGTGGACAATGGGATGATTTTGCAGTTAAGCCTGAGTGTGATGTCTGCAGAATCAATGCATAAATCAAGAGTTACCCGAAGAACACCTTCTCTGCTTGTAAGTGGAGTCCTGCCTGGTGGGCTGTGCTCATGTGTAAATAAACAGTACAATGGAGGAAGGAGAGGGAAGTAAGGGGATCCATGCAGCACTTGGAAAACTGAAATGCAGGACCAGCAGGTTGGGTTTATTTGCTTCAAGTAGTTGCTTTTCCTGTTGGTAATCACTGTTTCTGCTTTCTTGATCAAGTGTTCTTCAGCACTTCAGTGCAGTTCAGTGCTGTCATGGTGCCTGCTCCTGTTGGATTGTCTCCCTGGGGAATATGGGCCTGCTTTAGGAGTGCATGTGGTACTGCTGCCTTAGATGTGCTGGGGTTCAGGTGGCCTTCTGTGGCCAGCATAGGCTAAAATGCCGTTTACTGTGGAGCTGCTCTTTGCTGAAGAAAGAAGCAAGTGCTGTGCCCTGGGGAGATGGAAAGGATTTGTTGTCTTTGCTTCTTTGGCTGAAGTTGGTCTCAGGTGGGTTGTTTACACTGCTCCAGTGTGTAGAGCAGAAGCAGCAGCTACTAGCAGCAGTCACTGGTGTGACAGCCCCTTCCTGATTGTAAATTCAGTTACTATAGAGTGAGCTAGTTGATTTCTGTTTGAACATGGCTTGTGAAATGTATTCTGTGTCACTGAGGAGTTTTTTGTCCCATTACCTGAGGGATTTTAGAGTGGTTACTTCAATGTTGCTTACACGGTTTCTAACAAAAGAACTTCTGGATGGCCTGCTTTTTAGCAGGATGTAGTGCCAGAAGCTGTGAGTAGACAAAGGGTGACTAGAATAAGTGAAGAAAAACAGATAATTGAGACAGCTGCATCAGGGACCTGCCTTCTCACTGTGTTCTCTCATAAAGATTAGAGATTGAGCCTCATTCTGTCATCTCTGGGAACATTACCAGTTTTGGAGTTCTGGATAAGGACACAGTCAATACTGAAGCGGCCACCATAATCTCAAAATGTATTAACTTATATTGTGGCATAAACTGTGCCTGGCTGCCTAAGCAGGTGGCCAGAACCACATTGCTCTGTCTGAAAGCTGTGAGGACGCCAGTATGTTGGGAGGTTGCTACAAATGCAATACAAATGTTGATGTATCTCATGAAAATGCTTATATGAGCATTCATCACACAGCACCTGAGCAAGGAGCAGTCAGTGCTTGCTTGTGTGTCTCTGCTGCTGGGGGAGATGCTTGTGTGCTGGTGCTGTGGCGATGGTTCTGACTGCTCGCTTCAGAAGTGTGATGTGCTGGGTGGGGCTGAGCTCTTGCATGGAATGGACTGTCCTTGTCCTGGAGAAGAAGCTGTTGTCACACTGCTCAGTGCTGCTGCTGCTTAACTGTGCATCTTGGTACGCCCATTTGTTCATCATTGATGGTACTTTAATTGCTCCTTGAAAACTTCTGCTTCCTTAAACTTCCTTCCTTCCTTTTTCTCTCTTCAGTTCATTTTCTCTTTCCCCTCCACTTCTGTTCCTTTATGGTACTTCAGTGATTACATTCCTGTTTCCTGTTCCTGTTTCAGTGGACAGCTAAAGCCTTCACTACAGCAGCAAAGGTGTACTATCGGTGTTACTTCAAACCACTTTCAGATGCAAGGCAGCCAATACCACATATTTCTAGTTTCCTGAATGGGGAGACATGGTAGGGTGGCTATTAGAGAAGGGCATAGGGTAGCTATCAACCAGCAATCTGAATCTATGCTCTGGTGCCTTTGCTGGGAGGCCACAGGAGACCCTCAGTGCTTCCCAAGTCGTTAACTCAGGTGCAGAGCCAGGGCTGCTCGCAGTTGTGAGATGTCTCCAAGCACATCCTCTTACCCCAGTTCCTTGGAGCTGGTAGGCAGAGGAAGGTCTTTCTGTTGCAGAGGGATCTGGCTGCCCCAGCTGCACGCAGCTCTGTGGAGCTGATGCTCAATCCCTTTCCCACTTGGTTTTCTTTTCTTTCAGATGCTTCTCAGCTTCATGGCAAAGGGTCCAATGCTCAGCAGCGCAAGTTGTGACGTCTGCAAGGAGCATAGGATACAGCACGCATAGGATAAAGCCAAGAGGAACACGTCATGGACTTTGAATACCGGCTGTGTCTTTGGGGTTTTTCCCTCTTTTCTTTTTTCCTTCATGACAACTGGAGACTGAACCACAATGAAGAGCTTGTTGGTGTGTTGGCTCAGAGGCGCTCAGAGCTAAGCCACCTTGCACCATGCCCTAATGAGAGATGCATTTTGTAGCACTGTTTTATTGCTGCTGCCCTTCACGCATTCCCTGGCACTGGCAGGAGCTGGAACTCGCAGGGAGACACGGGTGGCTCAGCTTCTTGTAGGGGATTCTCACCCACCTCTGTCTGTACCTGCCAAGTACCTCCAAGTCCAGTTACCTCCTTGGTCTCCCAGTGGAGGGTAAGGAAGGTGCTTTCTTCTTCTGCTTTTGATTTACTTGGATAATTCTAGTACTGCCAGTGCTTTCTGAGGACATTTAAGGAACTGTTCAATTGTACTATAAAACACTGCTACAGTTCAATGAAGAACTTATCCTTTCCTGTGTGGTGAGTCTAACAAACCACCTGATGTTCCCCTCTGGAGGAGAAGGAAGGCTCTTTAGAGAGACATTTTTAGATGCAGTCATTGACTCTGAGAATTCTGATTCTTCTGGGTTTTGGATTTTTTTTTCCTCCAAAGGGATGCTTTTTTCCTGCTCAGTTTTATCGTCATTACCATTGAATGCATTGGATTGATTGGGACACTTCTCAGCATGTCACATGTATAGGAAGACATAATTCCAGTGCCTTTTATGGTGGAGCAAGAATGGACTAGCGACACACATTTCTGCCCTATTTTGTGTGCTCCTTAACCCTTTTTTAATCATTCTGTATTTAAAATGTATTCTGTTTATTTAATAGAGCTTTTTATGGTTGCACATCAAAAAAGAAAAAAACAAAAAGCTGCACTGTCTGGACTTCAGTGGTGTCCTGGTGCCTGTGAACACAGCACCAAACCCAGCAAGAGCACCAGTTTGTAGCTGAGGACGTGCAGGTGGGTTCCAGACCCTCCCTTAAAGCCATTCTTTCCTAGGGTTGCCAGTTAGGATCTCTTTGGTGGGCAGAGGGAATGATCTGTGTTAACCAAGGTCACTATTTAGTCAAGTGAATTCCAGAGAATAATACTGCTTTCCTTAATGACTTCTGCACTAGGATCATGTGCTTGTTGCAGCTGCAGGAATGGGACCTTCTGGAATCGGGGGGGTATATTGTCTTGTGAATTTGTAATTTTCAGACGTAAATACTTCTCCTGAGCACCCTTTCAGTCAGTGCACCAAGGGCAGGCTTTGAATCCAGCGGAGCAATGTGGGGTTTGATTTTCTGCTCTCCTCCCAGTTTGCCCTTGCTCAGCCTCCCCACCCCCCAGCCACATCTGAATCGTGCAGGAGTAGTGCTGATCCACACAAACTTCACTGGTATTTCAAGCAAAAGGCTGCAGCCTTCCTTTGGGAGCTTTGGGAAGGATGCTGACATGGAGTATACCAGCAAATCTTTACTTTAGTTTTCCCTGGTTTTGTCTGTTTTCAGTTTGAGCTGATAGATAATTTCCCAAGATCAGTGCATTGTTTGTATTTAAATAGAATAAGCAGCTCAGATCTAAAATTTGTTTACAGAAAATACCTAGGTTGTAGCAAAAGAGCCAAAGACAGAACTAGATATTAAAACTAAGCACAGCAGTTGTTGATGGACTCTGAGCAGTAGATGCTGCATGGTTCTCATTGAAGGCCTGATCCTGCTTCCCCTGGTAGCTGACAGAGTGCTTGGATACCTGCAGGATAGGGACCCTCAGCGAGTGATTTGAGGTACTGGTTCTACTCCCTCTCTTTGCTTTCACTTGACTGCTTCTGCTGGGAAGCACTGTGTGCGTGGCCGGAGCAGAATGCCCTCCTTCTAGGAATTTAGCGAAGCCTCTTGCCTCAGGGAAATGTTTCTTTGGTGGAATTTCTGTGGGATATTTTTTCTTTACATGCTATAATGAATGAGTGAATGGGATGGAGCAGAGTCATGGCAAGGCAGAACTGTGCAGAGGCCCAGCAGTGGATGGGAGCCAGGATTCTAGCATCTCTGCCTTGAGAGGAAACTTGCAGTGCTCCCATCACATATGCTTCAGACAGCAGCTCCTTTTGGGTGTAAGAGCTGCAGGTTACTATGGTATTTTTTAGAGTGTTGGGACTGTCTTGCTGAAGATGGTGGGGGTGGTATGCAAACTGTTCATCTTGTACAGAACAACTGAATAAATCGTTTCAAGTTTCCAAAATGCTTTTTTTCCCATCTCCTTACCTGTAATTTCATGATTTTGTTTTCAAGCATTTCAGCTTGGATGATCATCTCTTGATCGTCTGTTTTTTGATTAATGAATTATTCACTGTTTTAACTAAAGTCTCTTATGTAGTAGGTAAACTACAGCTCTGTTTCTAGCCATGGTGGCAGTAGGTTTACATATTCTGATACAATGTGCTCCTGCTGGTACTTGAAGTTGACATCTGCTTGAAAGAAGGTCTGTGAGGTTTAGCCCCTGCAGCAACAGTGTGATCCTGTGAGATACTTTGATTCACAAAGGTAAAATAATAGTGTTAATCCGCAGAGACTTGTGGATGTGCAGTGAATGCTTACAGCTGCTTTTGGCAACAGCAGAGTTTCATAGAATCGTAGAGTGGTTTGGGTTGGAAGGGACCTTAAAGCCCATCCAGTTCCAACCCCCTGCCACAGTCAGGGACACCTTCCACCAGACCAGGTTGCTCCAAGCCCCATCCAACCTGGCCTTGAACACTGCCAGGGATGGGGCAGCCACAGCTTCTCTGGGCACCCTGTGCCAGCGCCTCAGCACCATCACAGGGAAGAACTTCTGCCTAAGAGCTCATCTCAGTCTCCCCTCTGTCAGGTTAAAGCTGCACCAGGGCAAGCCTGCCTGAGAGCAGCAGTTGCACCGAGGCCTCCTTGTGTGCAGGAGGAGCTGGGAGCTGCAGCTGGGTTCTTTTTACTGAGCAGCATAATTTGGGCATTACATGTCCTCCCTATGCTCCTCATGAGAGATTCCTCACTGACAAAGCCCTGAGCTTTCAGTGATGTTTTGACAGCCAAGCCCAGAATAACACCAACAACCACGGCTGCTGGGTCCTGCAGATGCTTCTAGGAGGTGAATTGAGCAGTTTCATATTCCTTTTCCCCATTCTTTTTCCTGCAGAGCCATGGAGATCTCTGGGGAGCTGTCTTCCAGAAAAGAGTCCACTGTATCTGTTCCCAGTGAGTCACAACCAACACCAGTTCAGATCACAGTGCTGAAGGCACAGGACCTGGTAAAGCTCTTCTGAAAATGGTTTAATAAACAAACTTAGAGCGGTGTGGTGTGCTGTGATCCTGATTGAGAAGAGCTGTGAGGTGATAAGGCTATTGAAAGGATTGGTGGGAATATCATAGATTCAGCTATGCCACATTGTGGCTTCCTCTCCCCACTGAGGGCTTGTTTGCACAGGGTAAAGGCTTGTGATTCATGTAGGCTGGGGAATGCACCTCCTCAGCAATGCTCCAGAGATGGGTTGAAATCTATCTGTCCGCCTTCTCTGCCTATCTATGTGTAAATGGCAGATTTTTAAAGCAAAACAGAGTGAAAAATGTGTATCAGTGAGACAAACACCTCTCCAAAGATCTCACTTTGGATGTAAATTTGGCTTTTCATCCCAGCTACAGCAGTTTGTATCATGTTGAAACCAAGAGAGTGGCTCTAGTTTTAAAAAAGCAGTGGCTCCAGGGCAGTTAGAGGGAAGACCATGAGGTGGTTCTGATCAAACCATGACTCCTGCAATTTCCATATACATCATCATGCACCCAACTGGCCTTAAAGTCTTCTGGAGGAACTCCTAAATAGGACGGAATGCAGAGGAGAAGCTCAGCTACTGCTGCTAGCAGAAAAATGCAAATCCCTGCTCCTGCTCTAGCAGCAGGCAGAACCAGCAAACCGAAAGCAACTCCCTGGGTTGTGGTTTGGAGGTTTTTACAGTAGTTTTTGAGCACCTCTCACACTGGCAGATTCAGCAAACAGCATCTTAAGTGAGAAGTGTAAGGTATGAGGAGGAAAAACAATGCTAAAAAGGATAGACCCGTGGATTAATTGAACCTGGAATGTTGCTTTGTGGTTTTTTTATTGCTCTATCTTGAGAAACGGCTCTGGCAAAAGGAGGGAAGGTTACAAAAGTGCAATAGTAAGAACAACAATATGGGGGGAAAAATTCCATCTGTAAGAAGTGTGGAATCTGCTTAATTAGAGGTAATGGAGAGAAGCATGAGAGAGGAGCCCAGGATAATTAATGGGACAGGGAAAGGTTAATTGAATTCTTCTGTTTAGCCATTCATAGAATGTATGCTCGAGGAGACAGTGAGAAGGACTGAAAATTAAAACCAAGTGAATTAAACCTCCTTTTGTGCAAGAGCAAATACGGAACTCATTACCCCACCGACAAGGAGGGAGGGTGCTGAGGATGGAGGTCAGGCATCACTGTGGCTCAAGACTAAAGAAAAGCTGGGTTTGGGTACAACAGCCTCATGTTCAGGGTGGTGGCTGCTCCTCCCTGCATGGAGAAATAAACTATGTTCCTCCTTGAAATTGAAACCTCCTCATCTCTGCTTAAAGCAAGTGGTATGAAGGTGGTGTAGCAACATATGGCAGAGCTCCCCAGAGAGCTTGCTGGAGCCCTTCTGTCATTTCAGGCCGCTGGCAGCCATGTGATAGACACAAATGACCTCTCAGCTCAGCCGTGTAGCTGAGGAGACTGCAAAAGTCTTGAGCTTCCTGGAAGCACAAAAATATCAGAATCAGCCAGAATCAGAGACTGGTTTGGGTTGGAAAGTGCCTTAAAACTCATCCAGTTCCAGCCCCCTGCCATGGGCAGAGACACCTTCCACCAGACCAGGTTGCTCCAAGCCCTGTCTGACCCAGCCTCAAACATTGCCAGGGATGGGACAGCCACAGCTTCTCTGGGCACCCTGTGCCAGCGCCTCAGCACCCTCACAGGGAAGAACTTCTGCCTAAGATCTAACCTAAATCTCCCCTGTTTAACTTTGAGCCCATTGCCCTTTCTCCTATCAGTGGGGTATTCTGGGATTTGCTTCAGATGTGTCTTTCATTGCCTTTCCTGGGGCAAAGACTGGACCTCTCCCTCTCTGCTGCTGCAGCTTTTGATAACCCCCCGGGGTGTCACAGCATGGTGGAGCAGGAAAGCTCCCTCCTAAAAGACAGGGAAGGCTGAGGTCTCAGCATGGCCAAGCTCTGATCCACTTCCCCATTCCTGTAGGAAGCAACCAAAGACCCCACTGGAGAAGCCTGTCGTGGGCACTGGAGTGAGCTGTCTGCCAGAGGTGACTTTGATCCTAGAGTTGTTGCCTCAGAGCCAGCTGCTTAATGTGCCTTTTTTTGACAGAAAACTCTCAAAAGCAACGTGTCTGTCACTTCTGTGTGTGTGGAGTACAACGGAGTGATCCTGGGAGAGTCCTCCAGGACTGATGTCCTGCCAAATGGGACAGCAGACTACAATTTCACAACCAGCTTTGAGTGCAGCCCCGATGGACCCAACTCCCTGGATGACATTGCACAAACCCCTGTGCTCTGTAAGTACCTGAATGTCCCTGGTGGGAGCTGGGAGTCACCAGCTGCCCTGCCCTGCCTGCCTGCTGCGAATCTGACTGCAGGAGTCACACATTAAGAATAGCACTGCAGTGGTGGCAGGGTCTCAGAGATTCTGTCCCCATCTCTGCCAGCTGGAAGGGTCTCCTTTCATGTTGGCCTGTGCTCCTTGGCTTTACAGTTCTTGTTGGCCTTGGGAGATGGAGTATTAGCACATGCCAGAGCTGACACAGACCCTTTGCTGCCCCTGAACTCCTGGTCTGAAGCTGTCTGAGAAACTCTGCCACCTTCTCTCTTTTTCATCTCTCTAGTGACAGTGATAGAAAGGTTCCAAAAGGACAAGAAACAGAAGGATAGGACAGCACCTCTTGGCCAAGCTGTGGTTGACCTTATACCTCTGCTGCAAGGTACAACACTGCCACAGCCTCTGTAACCATCTCTTACTCCCTGGCACTTTTGGATCTTTGCTGATGGATCCCTGGCAAATGAATCAAATAATAGAATCATACAATAGTTGGGGTTGGAAAGGACCTTAAGACCAGCTCCAGCCCCCTGCCATGGGCAGGGACATCTCACAGTAGACCATGTTGCCCAAGGCTCTGTCCAGCCTGGCCCTGAACACTGCCATGGATGGGGCATTTACCACTTCTTTGGGCAGCCTATTCTGGAGCCTCACCACTCTGAGCACTCCCCTCCTTTTGACAAAATGCTCTTCATAGCATTGGGGAAGATGGGGTGACATCTGCAGGCCATGATTTCCCTACAGAGGGTCTCACTCTGTGCTTTCTCATTCCTCTTTCTTCCCAGGACAGTGTTCATTTCAGGTCACAGCTCCTTTACATGCAGTGCCTACCTCTCCATCAGAGAGCCTTCACCCAGGGGCCAAGGTATGTGGAATCTGGAACTATTTCTTTGCTCCTTCAGCTCTCTGCTTCTTTTTAATGGGAAGATGAGCATGACTCAGACACCTGGCTCATCATGGATGTTACAAACTCTATATGTTACCAGTGTGGAGGCCTTTCCTACTCTCTTGACATCTGACCCTTGTTGCCTATGACAGGTGAAGTCATGCTAGGAAATGTTAATGTGTGCAGCCACCAAATCACTCTGTAGAAAACATTCAGGATGGAAAGCCCAGTGCTGAAAACCCAGAAAGAGAACAGCAGGATGAGCTGCCTGCCTTGATTAGTCTTCCTCTCTGTGGATGAAATATCTCAGAGTCTGTTATTGTACCAGCTCTGACTGCCTTCCCCGCAAGGTCCTTTTTCATTCAGGTGGTTGAAAACTACCTGGTGAATAAGGCATGAGACCGAGTAAATGTGTTTCATTTTGCTCCGAGCCTGCCTGCAGTTAGCACCACCAGCAAATTGAAGGGGAGGGGATTGCTCTAACTTCTCTGTATCTAAGAGGTGTTACACAGTATGTATGAGAGGGGCTCTCATTAGGGAAGCGTGATAATAAATGCTGAGCAGCTGGGTTTCGCTGCACACCATCTATTGGACTGGGACAGGTAATTAAGACTGAGATAGGGCAAAGTCAAACTGTGGCCCTGGCTCAGCATGCTCTGAATCACTGGGGTAAAAGTGATGTTCTTTTGCTGTGGCTCATTTTATGAGACCCTGACTTTCTCCCTGGCTCATTTTATGAGACTCTTGGAGCATGTGCCCTGCCTCAAGCAGGCTCCAATTTAAACAGACGAATCACCACAATTCAGACAAACCCATCATGAAATTCCCTTCTTAATCTGGTCTGTTCTCTTTCATATTTAAGGTGAGGAAGGAGGCAGCATTATACATTCTGGCCTTGGGCTTCTGCTGGCTTCTCCTGGCTTCTCCCTCAACAGCAGGAGTGTTCTAATTGTCAAGTTGCTGGCTGTACTTTATTCTTGTTTCCTAGGGTGGCCTTGAAGTGACAGTGAGCACCAAAGAGCCTCTGCTTTCTGCCACACAGCTTTCAAACAGTAACTTCCTGAGTATCACATTGGAGGCAGCTTATTCTATCCCTGAAGAGTTTTCTGCCACAGGACCCCTGCAAAACTACATGGCTTGCTTGGAAGTACCAGCAGCTGGGGAGGTGAGGAACAGTCCTGGCACAGCGAAACGGGTTTTGGCTGCTTCAAAGTGGAGTGTTCTCCCACCCTATGCAGCATGGACAGGGCCGTGGGATGTATAGCTCCTGTGCTTGCGTGACAGCAGCCTTTGCTGTGGGTGCTTGGGGTCTCTGTGGTGTGATGTGTCTCTTGAACACAAAACAAGGTCTGCTCCACAAGATTTGGATTGACGTGGCAGGTTCTTTTCCGTGTGACTGTTTGCTTGGGTTTTCTCCATTCTTTGTGTGTGGTGGAGTGGGTTTTCCAAGCCAGGCCCCTGCACTGCTGCTTTGCTTTGTTAGACCCAGCTTAGTGCAGCTGGCACTTGCTCCTGCTCATGTTGGACATGCAAGTCCATTCATTCTCATGTTTCTCTAGAAGGAACTCCCCTTGCTCTTCAAGAATGGCATCCTGAAGCTTGCTGGCGAGAAAGAGCAATTACCCAGGCCCAAAAAGTGGCCCATTGCTAACATCATGGCCCCTGGCGCTCTGAGCATACCAAACTCCTTCATTGTTGGTGGTCCCTATGAGGATGAGGATGGAGAGCTCAAAAAAGGAGAGGTGAGGAAGGACTGGCAGTGTCATGGCTGGGAGAGAACCAGCAGGTCTTGCTGAAAGGACTGAGGAAGACTTGCAGAGACTTGTTACAGGAGGAAGCAGGTGCTCTGTCCAGTGTGTAGACACACAGATGGTTCCCCTAGGACAGCAGAGGAGAGTTCTGAGGGACCATGGGGCAGATCTGGTGCCCAGAAAGCCACCCAGCCCTCAGCTGCTGGGCTGAGAGTTGTGTCATTTCCTTGTGAGCCAGGCTCCTAATATGAATGGGCTCTGGTGTCTGCAGAAAGGGCTGCTCACTTATTCTGCTATGGTGATGGTGAGTTGGACTGCTCTGTCTGACTCCCATTCTCCCCCAGGGAACATTCTGGGAATGATGTAGATCGCTATCCTGGCTCTGACCGCATGCTGTTTCTCACAGGACAGGGAATTTAGGATCCAAGCAGAAAGCATGAAGAGAGTTGTGTGGGACATGGAAAGCCGTTGTTACCTGGATTCTGCTGCAGTAGTCACGTAAGGGACCTGAGAGCTTCCCTTCCAGCATGGGGCAGTGGGGATAAACTGCCCCAGAACGCACTCAGTTGGGTAACCTAAGGCAGGGAAGAGCAACATGCAGGTGCTCTCACACCTCGGACATGATTACATGGCTCTGCCTCACCTCCCATGGTTCCTGTGGCTCTCTGTTGGCCAGAGGTGTTCACACAAGCAAGGGAACAGGTATCTGCCTTTAACTGCTGGAGCAGCTTGGTTCTATAGTGGGAGAAGATGAACTGCCTGTAGCTGCTGTCTCCAGCTCATGCTGCCAGCAACCGGAGGTGGTGGCTGTTCCCTCTGCTTGAAGGAAAGGACAGCAGAGTTATGGAGGAGAGTGGCCCACACATCTCTCCTCTGAGCTGCTAATTAAGTTTTGATGAATTCCCAGTACATTAAAATCCTTTCACTCTGTGCAGGCACTCTTCATGTGCTTTCTTATTGGATAAATGTTACCTTTAATGGCTCTAGAAATGCTCAACATCAGGATGAGCATCCAATTTCTCTCTGAATCCTGCTTTATTCTTGGCCTCAGCTACATCGTGGCTGGGAGTTTCACAGCCAAAATAGTCCTCGTGTGGAAATATTCCCTTCTATCTAGTTTGATATTTAATTCTTTTCTCCCTACACTTTCATCAACCTGCCTGCTGATTTCAGTTACCAGGCACATTGAATGAGAGCTCAGGGTCCGCTTGCTCTGAGCAATTCAGGATTTATACCAAAGTTCATCATGTTCCTTCGTACTCATTTCATTTCTGAAGTAGCCAGGGGAGAGTAAAAAACCCAGCCTGTTGCTCTTGTGATTGTTTTTAGCTGCTTGTGCCATAAATGCACACAGTGGTAGATGGAGAAGAAAATGTCCCGAGCCTGCCCCAAAGCACTTATGTTCCAGGGGCTGGAGGGTGTTTGTTGTGTCCCAAGGGAGCGGGTGGGAGCAAACCCAAGGGGGCATGTTTTGGGGCAGAAAGGAGGGTGGCGTGGCTCTCCAGCTTGGTTTCTGCCTCTTCTCAGTGCCCTTCTTTGTGTTCAGCCTGCAGAAGCGCATTGCAGAGTGCCAGTACTGGCCCGTGGAGGTCTGCAGGGTGCCTGTGGCTTTACCCAGCAAAGGGAAGACGAGCAAAGCTGACAAGGTGAAGTGGGAAGGGATGTGTTGTTCTGGCTTGTAGAGCAGCATTGTGCTATTGAGCATTTTCCTTTCAATGCCTTTGTAATACCAAAACCGGCCTTGAACCAGGCAAAGCAAGTCAGAGAGCTAGAGGCTTTTTGAAGGGATTAATCAGCCTTACAGAGCTGTTAAATAGACAAAGGATCATATTTTTTTCCTTATAGCATGCAGAGCTCTGGCTGCTGGTCTGTGGCAGCCCAGTGGGAAGGGGTCAGGGAGAGGGAGCTTTCTGGGAATGAAGATTATTCACTGCAGCCAATGGCATTGGAACATTGTGCAGAAATTCATGCCTGCTCTCTTGGGTGTAAATATTTTTTCTGTGCAAAAGCATCATTTATGCTTTTGCACAGAAATTGGGGTGGTTTAACAAAGAAACAGCCCTTCAACTAATGGTTCTTTTTGTGGCAGCTGGTTGTGTGAAAGGTCCTAACCTGTTGCAAGGCAAAGTCATTTAAGTTTGTTTAAATCCCTTTCAGCACTCACTGGTGCCAGGATGGAGACCCTTGTCCCATACCTTCACCAGTCTGCTGCTACCTCAGACACTCAGACCTCCTTAGCTGCCTGATTCCTATCAGGGATGTACACCTCTGGTAGGGTCACTTGGATTTCTAACCACACAGTTGATAATCTTACAGCTGTATCTCAAAAAGACCATCCTGAGGAATGGCATGAGAGAGAAAAGCTGCCCTGCAGGCACTGGCATTGAATTGGTATTCTACATATTGAATGACTCCAGTGTATTTCTCCAGATCACCTCGGCTGTGTGCCATTGACAGAGAGCCACTGCCTCATCAGTGCAGCAGTTTTCTCTGTGGCCTCTTCTTAATGGGATTGGTGGCCTTGTTTCCTTACCGAGAATCACAGTCCATTCAGTGTCTCAGTCCCTTGCTCTGTGTTTCCAGGGAGATGAAGAAAAGCAGATTTCCTTCCATGGTGTGGCATATGTCAACATGATGCCTCTGCTCTGCCCTGGTGTGAAGCAGATCAGAGGTGCTTTTCGTGTCTGTGCCTACCAAGACAATGAAGTGTTTGAGAAGGTGAGAGCAGACCAGACAGCCAGGCTCAGCCCCAGCTTTGCAGCTGGGTTTGGACATAGTGGGAGCAGGCAGCACAGGTAGTGTGGGGTTTGGGAGCAGGCACATGGGCAGTGTGGTACTCAGTGGCTGACTCTGAAATTTCACCGCCTTTCTGGTGATGGAGAAAAACAATAAGACAAGCTTTTATGTGCAGACTCCTCAAAGGCAGGGGATTTCTGGGCATGCACGAGCAGGTTTGGGGGCTGGGAGAGGCTCTGAATCTCACTCCGCTCCTTTCTCTGCCAGCAGCTGAGCAGGAAGAGCTGTAAGAATGCTTCTCTCTCCCCAGTCTGGAACATGGGCAAATGAACTGTGCTGCTGGGAAAAGCAAACAGTGGCTCTAAAAGGATGGCGTTACCCCAGGCAACAGCCAAAAAAAGCTGTCACTGGAGCTCTTTCAGCTATAGCTCATGGAGGTTTATTTGTCTTTGCCTTTCTCCCACCTCTGTTACTAAGAGTGACAGCTACATCTCCATTTTCTCCCAGCAGTCCCAGAACAGACCTGAGCTTGTTTCAGAAGGGCAGATGCAACAAAGCTGTTTTTTCTGCCCACATTCCCTGGAGAGCTGCTGTCCATGCCACAAGAGCTGGGTGAATTACAGCCCTTTTCCCTGCTTCCACTGCTGGCTGTGGCAAAGCAGAGCTTAGCACACAGCTCTCTGCTGGGCTCTGCTTCATCCATGTGAATAATGGCCTTGTGGCTGTGTTGTTCTACTTGTCCTGGAGCATTTATCTGACACAGTGAAGTGACATGACACTTTGTTACTCTTATCCTCCAGTTTTGTGGAAGTTTTGGGCTGCTCCTTGGGTCTAGGTGGTCTCAGTACAGCTGCTCCATCTGCTTCCCAGGAAGTTCTTGCTAGCCCAGTTCACATAACAGTGATGGCTGGGAGGGAACAGCCTGTCTGTGGTCAAACAGTGTGTAAACAATCTGACAAACCTGCTCCTTGACATGTGTCAGGGAAGCTGCTCCATGCCAGAAGGTGAGGTAGGAGCTGAGAGTCGTTGCAAGGCAGGTTGGGGCACTCAAAATGTTACAGAGCAGACCTGAGAAGCATAGTCACATTCATCCAGCAGTCTACACCATCAGGCAGGTCCATAGCTGTGAGGCAGGCCCAGGTTCAAGCAAGGAATTCAGGCCACCAGATCAGGATCAGGGCAGCCCAGGGCTGGGTTCCAGCCTATCTAACACATAGCTCAAGCAAGAATCAAGGGCCTGTGCTCAGTGGAAATGCAGCTCTTGAGAGAAGACGGAGAGAGCCTACAGAGATGTTCGCAGGCAGCTTGTTTCATAGTCTGACCTGAGGCTTCACAGCTATATGGTATCAGAGCTGGCCCTGAGCACCACAGCTAAACTAGGAGGGGAGGATGAGGTTGCGTAGCTTCTTTATGCGTTTAGGACACTGACTATGTGTTTTGTGATATGAGAGGTTAAGGCAAAGGGGTGGGGAAGCTCTAGTCTGGTCCTTGAATCTCTTTGTTCCTTCTGGTTTTGCAGACGAAAAGCCAGCGCAGCATTTTCCGGGATCTCAGGGGGCAGCTCAGTGTGACTCAGGTGGGCTCAGGGACCTTAGGAATCAGTGCTCCCCTTAACCGAGCTGCTCCCAACAAGACTCAGAAGGAAGACAAAGAGAAAAGCACCAACAAGAAGGTAAGGTCTAGGGAGGCACATTGCAACATAGTTGCTCCATTTCCCCATCAGAGCTAAGCTGGAGGAACCAGGGACTGACTGTGAGATGCTCTTTATCTTTGGGAAATAGTGTTACCAGTGCCTGCTCCCTGAAATGTCCAACTCACACCCTGGACATGCAAAAGTGTGAGGCTTATTAAATCTCAAACAAGACACATCTTTTCTTCTTCTTCAATAGATGTCCCACACACCCAAATTCCAGTTGGCAAATGGCACTGGAGAAGCTGAAAACGCCATGCATCTCAACCTTGAAGGACAGGTAATTAGGTACCTCCAAAGAGAAGGAAAGACTTGCCAGATCATCACCACGCTGGTGTCTCACGCCTTGCATGCAGTTAAATTCTTCAAGAGTGAGCTGAACCAGGGATGTTTTACGTCAGTGCTGTCCTGGCGTCCTCCCACTGACGTCCAGCTGGAGGGCAGTCTAGCACTGGGCAAGAAGGTCTTTCTAAATTTAAGAGTTCCTTCAAATTTTGGCTTATTCCTCAGAACACTGAGAATGCAGCTTCATTCTGCAAGCAGATTGATTATCTGGGCCTCCTCATTTTTCTTAGACTGGTTTCTTGAGCTGAATTCTGCTGCAATCAGTCATTCTGAGGTTATAAAACAAGCTGTATCTCTGCAGCTTGAAGGGGATTTGCTGAAGATCTGTAGCTATATGCTCAGTCTTCCATCATACTGTAATGGCTCTAGACAGCACGACACTGAGACAGCAGTATTTATCTTCACAGCAATACGTTGAAGCAGGAACATTCCTGGTGATGGAGATAAAGCTGTACAAGGCCTTGGTACCAAGAAGACTGCGAGAGGAGCTCGCCAAACAGTGCGTAAAGCCCTGCTGTGACCCTGGGGCTGACGGTTCCTTTCTGCAGGGTAGAAACAGGGCTGCACAGTGAGCTCCCCCTTGGAGGGCTCCATACGGACCATGTGAGGGCCTGAGCCAAAGCCCAGGGGGAGGACTTGGCCAGACTCCTTAAGGGGTGGTTATCTGGTGTGTTGGGAAAACACTTATGTTCATCCCAGCTGGCATCTCCCCGCTATTCCTCTCAAAAGGAGAGACACCAGAGCAGCACAACAGTGCCTGTTTTCCCATCAGGGCTTTGTTTGCCACTAATCCCTGTGTGCTTGCCTCTTGCATGTGATGTTCAGCTGCCTGGTCAGGACTGGCCACCAGTGTGGACTCCCCTGAGTAGCACTGCTCAAACTTCCCCATAGCATTCTATCTTTTGAGTTTTTACCTTTACAGGAGGTTTTTTCCCCCAGTTTTCTACCCACTCCTCAGCTCTTCTGTTAGTTTTCAAGCTGAACCACTGCAGAGCTGCTCTCTCATCTCTGCTGCTTTGATTTGAACCCTGTTTGATCTGAGACAGGTTCTTCCTCTCCAGTGGTAGCCCTGCTGTGTTTCAGTCTAGGAAAGGTCTAGCATGTATCATTTTATTGAGAAAATGCAGCAAATGAATTAAGTATGACAAGTGCAGGTGGTATGCCTCTCTCAAACAGAAAGCAGCAACCATTCTTTGCAGGAAAAGTATGTGTGCCATCTTCTGTGCTGCCTGCTCTCTCCTAGGAAGAGCAGGTTGAAGAAGGTGAACCACTGTAGAACCTTCTCCTGGCCCTTTTTATACCATTTCTACTCAACTGGAACTTGCTTGAATTCAGTGTAATTCCTCCATGTTGACCTACCATGAGAATCCACCCTCCCGAGTCGTGGGAAGGGCTCTGAGCCTTGAGGAGCTCCAGCTGATGTTCTTGAAGAGGAGATCACCAGATCTTCTTTGGGAAGGGTGTTTAAATACATGCCTTAGTATCAAAACATGGCTCTCTTTCTCAGGCTCCACCCAAAATCCTCTGTCAGCCTCTTGCAATTTGCTTTGCTAGCTGGGGAGGAGTCATCACACCTTTGCTTGGTTTGCTGGATTGTGTCCTAAGGACTGAAGGTGTTTTGGCTATCAGCAAGCAGGAAATCTTAATTAAAATCTCAATGAATTAACACTGTTTTGACACCAACGGTTTTAATAAGTTCTCAGTAAAAGTTATGGTAATCCCTGTGGGGCTTTGATGAGTATTTGAAAGGTCAGTGTAACTCTAGTAGTGGTACAACCAGGGTTGGGATGGTGCTGAGGAGTCAATGCCTGGCACAACCATACCATGACCTGTTGAGAACTGCTGGAGTGGTGGCCTGGGCTTTAGAGTGAGAACATTCTATAGGCTGATCTCTTCTGTCCTCTTGCTGGCAGGGTCAAGCAGATGATTCCTCCTCGCCCTCCACTGCCTCCCTGGACTTCAGGAGCCCAGAAGGTACGTGCAGGAGCCTGTGGCCTTGCCACCACTCTGCCACCTCTTCTTGCCCTCATACCTCCCACACAGAACCTTCATTCTCAATCTTAGCACCTCAACAATATGTATATGAGGTTTGAAGAGGAAATGCACAGAAAGGAAACTTCTGGATGTGTTATCCTCACAGTAGTATGCCTTAGGAAAACATTCCTGGGCTGCATCATTCATGTTCGCAGCCCATACAAAGGGGAGAGATGTAGCAAGAGCAGGGAAGGCAGCAGTGGGGGTGTTTGGAAGGAAACAGGATGCTGGAGAAAGAGGCTACCAGAACCTTAAAGTCATAGAATCAACCAGGTTGGAAAAGACCTTTAAGATCAAATCCAACCGTTCCCCAGCACTTTCAAGGCCACTGCTGAACCATGTCACTGAGACCCTTGTTTACATGGTTTGTGAACACTTCCAGGGACAGTGACCCCACCACTGCCCTGGGCAGCCTCTTCCAATGCCTGAGCACCCTTCGGGGAAGAAATTGTTCCTAATATCCGGTCTAAACCTCCCCTGACACAGCTTGAGGCCATTTCCTCTTGTCCTACCCCTTGTTACTTGGAAGAAGAGACCGACCTCCACCTCACTGCAACCTTAGATTTACCCCAGGCAGTCCCAGCAGTTTCTTGTATCAGATTAGCCCATGTGCTTCCTCAGACCCAGACAAACATAAACAGAGTCAGCCCTGAGCGCTCTCAGGTCGCCCAGAATATCTGAGGACCTTTGTGTGTGTGACACATCCTCAGGAAATGGTCTGACAGCGCTGGCTCATCTGTGCGCACAGAGCAGCCATCGAAGGAGAATGTCCTCAGGTGGTACCTGAACGATGGAGAATTCAAAGCACAGTGGCGAAGGAGCAGCACTGCAGTGACTGACCCCAGTGCTGCTGCAGAATTGATTTGTGCTGGACTGTCTGGAGTGCTCCCAGTGCTATATTTTGATTGTCACAGCACATGGAAGCTTCTGCCACTGAGAATATGGAGATTACAGGCTGCTGAAGAGGGCTGCCCATGGGTTTAAAAGGCTTCCAGCAAATGAGATGAGTTTTTCTTACAGCCAATTTTACTGGTATAGAAGAGACACCAATGACTGAAATACTGGGTTCTGATGGAAAAATATAGCAGGAGCAAGATCTAATTACAAAGGAGCTCTTTTGTATTTACACATAGATGTATTCACAGCCCTCTGGCATGGACAGGAAGGGGTGAGTGACAGACTAACTGGGACTTGCCTCAGGTGGAGTTTGTGGGAGGTGAAATCAAATCCATTTCAAGGTTGATGGCATGAGTGCCTTGTGAAGGCCGATTATTTCTTTATTTGTTTCCCAGGCTGTGGAAGATTATCACCACCACGTCACGAGCATTGCTGCTGCCATCCTAAATGAATGCCACAAGCTCTTTGGGAAGCAGCTGCCTGACCAGGGAATGACAGACCACCAAACCCTGGAGGAACAGAAGCGTCAGCTCAACTTTGAGCTCAACAGCTCGGGCAAATATTTTGCTTTTAAGGAACAGCTAAAGGTAGAGTCCATTTGTGCTTTTCACTTCCCTACTTGCTTTCTCCTGGCAGTTTCTTAGTGAGGAACTGCTGCTCCATGATGTATGGCTCCAGAACCTATCCTGCCAGCTGAGACTGTTGCAGGGCATGAGGGGGAGGATAAGTTCTTCCTCTAATGGAGCGGGCAAAGCTGCTTTGGTCACACACCAGAAGAATCATTCCTGTCAATGGCAGGAGACTCCAAAGCTGGTCATATCCATTTGCCCCATGCTCGTAGCCTGAGGAAGGCAAAAGCTGCTCTTGCACACTCACAGTCTGCCCTGGCCAAAAAAAAAGGGTTCCCCTGTCGCAGCTGCTCAGCCTTGGCCATGCTCCACCCGGGGACCCCTTCTGTGTGCCAAGGGGACAAGCCTTCACCCATGTTGTTCCTAAAGGGGCATCAGTGTGTCAGGGAGAGCCAGGGATAGTGCGATAGGGATAGGTGCGAAAGAACTCACCCCTGCTTGCTTTTATCAGTTCTGGGCTGGAATTCTTCCTCAGAACTAAGATGGAGCTTCAGGCACAATCAATGTGTTGTGGCTCTGTGTGATTACAGAGCTGGAGGGGGGCACAGGGAGACCTGTCTTGTCCAAGAGTCTCGTGTCTCCACAGTATGCTGTAGTGAAGATTGTGAGGGAGAAATACCTGAAGACCACAGCATTTGAGAGCCAGGAGCAGTTCCAGGCATTCCTCAGTGAGCTCTACGTGTACCTCATGGACCAGATGCACATTGCCCTGAACCAGGTAGAGAGAAAGCTGGAATATGACTTCACTGTGGATCTAGGGCTTGACACTGCATCCAGTGAAAGCCAGAGGACTTTTGCCTTCAAGACGGACACAGGCTCATGCTTTCCTTTGCTGCAGTTATCACATGTGGGCCTCAAGCCACATTCAGAGGCAGGGGAGGCTGAGATCAGCTCTTAGGCAGAAGTTCTTCCCTGTGAGGGTGCTGAGGCACTGGCACAGGGTGCCCAGAGAAGCTGTGGCTGCCCCATCCCTGGCAGTGTTCAAGGCCAGGTTGGAGCAACCTGGTCTAGAGGAAGGTGTCCCTGGCTGTGGCAGCGGGTTGGGACTGGATGAACTTTAAGGTCCCTTCCAACCCAACCAGTCTGACATTCTATCATGATTCTGTGAGTTGCAAGTAGTGGATATTTGCTGTCTATATGTGGCAGATGTACCTGGGAATGACAAAATGTGTCCGGCCACAGGACAGGATGTCTTGCCATTCAGCCACAGCCATACCAGGCTGTACTCGGTGCAGTGCCAGACTGGGGACTGCTGCTGTACTGGGATGAACCATTCTCACCCTCCCCAGGGTAACACTCTGTCTTGCTCCTTCCAGCTGCTGTTTGAGGAAGCTGCTCCTTCTGCTCCTCCATCCCAAACGACCCAGAAGCAGCTCTGGCTCTTTGCTCATGAGGCTCAAGTCATCAAGGACTACAAGCTGGCATCTCTCTACCACCAGCAGGTAAAGGAGCCCCTGTTCTTTCCTGCCCATTTCCCATGTGTCTGGGCTGGCAGCCAGCATGGGGCCTGTGCCGCTGTCAGCCTTGACTGTTATGCAGGGAGAAAGGAGGAGAACCAGACCAGGATACTCAGGCTGAACATGTGTGAGGGGTTTTCTAAGGAGTTGCTGCTCTCTGGAGAATGTGAGACAGGGCCTGGCCAGGTCACTGAGGTTGTCAGCCTCGAGCCCTGGGCAAATGGGATGAGCTGCTCCAAAAGGCATGCAGTGTCAGTACTGGGGACACTGAGCCCTCAACAGGAATCCAGGAGGATGTCAACTGAAGTTGGAGGATGTGTGTTAGGTGAAGGAAGTTTAGAGGAAGCCCAGCATAATCCCAGTTAAGGGAAATCCTAGCATGTGACAGACAAGGGCTTGGTTGTTACTAAACTGGGCTGGGGTAGCCAGAAGAAAGCTGCGGTCACTCTGGCATTGTCTCCAGTCCACTATGTGTGCTGATCACAACTGCAGCACTCCTCACTCCAGCAACAGTCTTTTTTTTGTCTAGAGGATAGCTAAGGACCAGTACAACATCGAGTGCTGGCTGGACTATGGGGCGTTCTGCCTCCTGCTCGAGGAAACAACAAAAGCCCATGAGTGCTTCCAGCAGGCTCTTTCTCTGGATCCCAATCATATCCAGAGGTGCTGTGTGCTCCTGGTGGGTGGCTGGGGGGGGGTGAGGGTGTCCTGCGAGGCTAACCTGCCTGTCCCTGTCCCCCAGTTTGCTGCTGTGTGGGATTACAGCTGCCATGCTGCAGCACAATGAAGAGGCAGAGGTTTTATTTGAGGATGCCTGCTCCTTGGAGCCATCCAGCGTGGTGGCCTGGACACTTTCAGGTACAAAACCAAGCAAGTCTGTGTGCTCAAGGCATTCCTCTAGAGCCAAGCATTGCTGGTGCTCCCTTCTCTAATCTAAGGGCTAAGGGAAGGATTTTGCTAAGGCTGGATGTCTGCTTACAGTTCTCTTTCTGTCTCACATAGGTTTGTTTTATGAGCTGCAGGATAATAATATTCAGGCAGAAATGGCCTTCCGTGAAGCTAAGAAGCTCTTGCAAGCACAGCTTACCAAGCAGAGGAGCATCCCTGAGGCTGCTGAGGAAGAAGGAGGTAAAAAGAAAGGCCATTTCTGCTGGGTGTGTGAGGTCTCCCAGCTGAGCCCCAGAAGACCACTTGCCAGGTAATGCTGGGTGAAACCTGGAGGTGCCCCAGCAGTGGCAAGGAGGGGGCTCAGAGCAGTGAGGGAGATGGTGAACTGTGGAAGGGGATGAGACACTTCTAAGTATTTCTAAGAGAAGAAATAGATTCATAGAACGGTTTTGGTTGGAAGGGATCTTCAAAGCTCATGTAGTCCAACCCTCCTCCAGTGAGAAGGGACATCTTCAACTGGTTGCCCAGAACCACTTCCAGCCTGGCCTTGAATGTCTCCAGAGATGGGGCATCCACCACCTCTCTGGGCAACCTGTGCCACTGTTTTACCACCCTCATTGTAAAGAATTTCTTTCTCACATCCAGCCTGAATCTCCCTCTTTTAGTTTAAAACCATTGCCATGATACAAAGGCTAAAGGAAGACATGGCCTGTGAGCTAGAGTAGACCACAACTTCACTAGCAAGAAACAACAGCACGAGTGTGCTGCTTCAAATGTTGAAGCTTTCTGCAAGCAGCACAGCCCATGCCTTGTCCCTGCAGAGCCAGCCCACTGAGCAGCCAAAACTGTCAGAATCATGGAATGATTTGGGTCGGAAGGGGCCTTAAAGCTCACCCAGTTCCAACCCCCTGCCACGGGCAGGGACACCTTCCGCTGGACCAGGTTGCTCCAAGCCCCATCCAACCTGGCCTTGAACACTGCCAGGGATGGGGCAGCCACAGCTTCTCTGGGCACCCTGTGCCAGAGCCAACCCATTCCAATTCTGTATTGCCTCATTTATACCTTTTTCTAGCTTCACATGGTGATGTTATACTCAAAACACTACAAAGAAACTTCTTCAGAGTTCTGAATATCTCATAGGTCTTTTATATTTTCTCCCCTCCCCATTTGTGCAGAATCATAGAATCATAGAATGCTCCAAACTGGGCAGTTTCTGGCAAACTGTTTGCATCTAATAGCTGTTGGGGGTTTTCATTGCAGAGAAGGTTCCAGATGGCTCTGCTGACAAACTGACAAAGGTGGCGGAGCATGCCCCAGCCTGTGTGGCACCCAAGGAAGAGGCAACTGCACCAGAGGCAGCCCCGAAAGGTATGGGTATGAAGGAGAGTTATCTTGGGAGCCCTGAGCTGTGGCCCTGCTGATGCCAAGGCAAGATACCATGGCTTGTTCTCTCTCCCCAGCTTGGAATCTCCAGACAAAGCAGGTTCATTCTGATCTTCAGAGCAGCACATCTCAGGAGGGACAGCCAGTGGGTGAACGCAGCTCTCTCCCTACATGTCAGTGCACCCAGTGGCCTTTATTGGCTACTTAGATGTCTCCCTCCTGAGATGCCAGCTCTTAAACTGTCACTGTGGATCTCCCCTGGTCATGTGTTGCGGGATCTGTCTCCTCTACAGCCCCACTCTCCCAGGAGTGGTAAAGAGATGCCAGTGCTGGGTGCTTTGGGCCCCACTGCATTGGTCTGGGGAGGCAGGGGCCTCACAGTAGTTAACTCTGACAAGCTTCACTCATAAATTCCTTCCGTTTCTTCCTCTGAGCTTGGACTAGAAAGTTACTGGGTCTAGAGCATCATTTCTTTTTGCATCTCTTACAAAACTTAAACCCCTCAGAAAGAAACACTGAGTTAATACCTGCTTCAGCCCCCCCCCCCCCCCCCCCCCCC